>SNQJ01S0037344.1:86086-107536 GCA_010110895.2 Picea sitchensis
GACACACCCACTTTATTCCATCATCAATTCATCATGGAAACCATAAACCCTATTTTTCATATGTTCTAGTAGATATGTTAATAATTCCAAGTTTCATATTTGTATTTGACTGAAGGTCCAGCTAGCTTGCAAAGTATCAAATTCAAATTTCAAGTTGATAAAAAAAATATGAAATGAATCCAAGAATAATTTGATATCGTCACAAGAGAGATGAATGTAGATAATCTTGCGACAAATTTGCTATACTATCGACGAAATTGTTTTGTCAATAGTATAACTAATTCGTCGCAAGAATATTGTGTATAATTTGAATGGTGTTACATGGTTTGCAAGGAGTGTAGGGATTATATTATGGTGCAATGTAGTGTAGTATATAATAACAATCTCTATTCCAAACCTAAAATTGGATAGTACCATATCTTGTTCATAAGACAAATATTCTTGTTATGTTTCCTTTGTGGTGGTTCAATCCCTCAGTACACATGATGCCTTACAATGAAATGTAACAATTTTACTATTGAATGATAGTGTTATGTCACCCATGGTTAAGTAAATAACTTAAGGTCCTTAGGTCCTATTTGAATCTTCTTAGAATCCAGATTCGTTACATAGTCGTTGAAAAAGGACTAAAGACTTATGTAGCGGATATTAATTTGGTCTTTGTGTGGGAAATTTTATGCCATTAGTATGTTTTGTACAAAAATAATGGATATTGGGGAATACGTCATGGTAAAGGAATGAGGAACAAGGAACGAGGAATGAGGAACACAGAACAAGGAACAAGGATTGGAAATTGTATGAAGACTAGACACCGACAACAATGACCTACGAATGGGACCAACATTGAAACTTTTTCAAACAGTTTTTGTATGCATTGAAATTTTTCATGGATAGATGATTGGCATGCCTTAATGATATGGGAGGGTTTCTGGACTCAAATTTGAGTGACACACCCACTTTCTTCCATCATCAATTCATCATGTAAACCATAAACCCTAATTTTCTTTCAAAGTACACAATTTGGTTGATGCAAGTTCTAGGTTTTCATCAGTCTTTCTTCATTTTTATTTCAGGTTCTACATTAATGTATATACAATGTATCTACATAATATTTGTGATGAAAAATCCCTCTATTTTGTTTATTTCTTAACCAATACGATCAAGATACTAGAGGCAGGCAACCGTGACATGTGAATGGGGCCAACGTTGAAATGTTTTCAAACTATATCTGTATGCATTGAAATTTGACCTGGATAGACTATTTGCATGCCTTAACGATATGGGAGGTTTTATGGACTCAAATTTGACTGACACACCCACTTTATTCCATCATCAATTCATCATGAAAACCATAAACCCTATTTTTCATATGTTCTAGTAGATATGTTAATGATTCCAAGTTTCATATTTGTATTTGACTGAAGGTCTAGCTAGATTGCAAAGTATCAAATTGATATTTCAAGTTGATAAACCAAATATGAAATGAATCCAAGAATCATTTGATATTGTTGCAAGAGAGATGAATGTAAATAATCTTGTGACGAATTTGCTATACTATCGACAAAAAAAGTTTGTCGATAGTATAACTAATTTGTCGCAAGAATATTGTGTATAATTTGAATGGTGTTAAATGGTTTGCAAGGAGTGTAGGGATTATATTATGGTGAAATGTAGTGTAGTATATAAGAACAATCTTGATGCAGGAGCATCTCAAGCGAGCCAGTGCGGAGACAATCGGACAGCTGGAAGAGCGCCCAGCACAAATTTTGAAATATCTTGAACCATTAATGAGCCATTAAGAAGGAGCACCTTTGTATAATGTAAATGGACCTTGATAAATTCACTCTCTTCCTTAGTAGGTAGAAGGCATTTATAGTCGTTAATGCAAGTAGATAGAATTGAATGTTAGATTAGACAGTTTTAAAGCACAAGAGGGAAACGGGATACAAACACCCTCATTGTGTATTGTAACATTAGCATGTTTATGAGCATAGGAGAGAAGCAGAGAGTTGTGTAGAAGAATCCATGTACAGAAGTTCTGGATTAATACAAGGAAGCTGTGATTCAGACTCATGGTATTCCTATATTCTCTGTGTATGCATCTTTGAATGTTATGCTCTTGAATGTTTTACTCTTTCTGTCATGCAATTGCTTTTATGCTATGTATGAATGATTTCTTGTTGAATGTTTGAAATCTGAGAATAAAGGGTAAGGAAATGAGTTTCAATTGTTTCTCTATCTGAGCAAGAGTTCCTGCAAGGAGTGCAGTTGAATTGTCCGCAAGGAGTGCGTCGACAAGGTTCAGAGGTTTGTCTCTGGAAGCTCAGGATACATATCTTTTGTTCTCAATTCCACAGAAGTGCAATAAAGCATAGGATCCATGCAAGGAGTGCGCAGGCCGAGTGAAGACTCAAAGTCGTGGACCTGAATGAAGAATTGAGAGACTGTTGTTCCATACGTGCGCAGAGTCGACGTACTCAACACTAGGGAGTGTTTGAAGGTTGCCACAAGGGGTGAAAGCAAGAGGTTTTTCAAAAAAAAAAAAATGAAGAGTCGTGGAAAAGCTCAGGAAGGATAAGGCCTTTGAAACCGTTGAAGGACAGCGCAAGGAAGTTGTGAATGGAAGTATTAAGAATGAGTCATAAGTTTGCACCACAGGTGGACAAGTTTGTGTAGGAACACTTAGGTCATTCGCAGAAATCATCGAGGAAGAGACGGTTGGTCGGAATTCTCAGTGGAGAATCCGCGAAGTCCCATGAGCCGTCAGATCTCACAGAGAAGTAGGGAAGATACGGCGAAAGCGTCGAAAGGTTCCAAGCTTAGGAGGAGTAGGATCGTAGATCCAAGCCACAAGGGTTGTTGGATTTACACATGGATACTTGTATCAATTTTTTGTGGGTGGAAGTCCCATAAACATTGCAACGGGAATCACAAAATCATGAAACACGAAGTCCCGAAATCTAAGGGGATTGTGTGGGCCACAACGGAGTCAGTAAGTGGACAGGTGGCGCACTTTCAATTCAGTTGATGGTTTCGGAGTCTCGCAGGGCGAATTTCTGAGCCTTTTGCATTAGGATTCGCGATATTGCGAAGTCCAAAGTCCCAATGAAGTGAGTGGCGTTGAAAATTCAAATCTCACGAGTATATCAGAGTTTCAGCAAATCAGGATTCGGGAGTCGAGGAGACGAGTTTCTCGACATCGCGATTGCCAAAATCGTGATCGCCAAAATCACGATAGGGAAAATCCCGAAAAGGAAAGAGGAAAGGTCAGTGTTGACTGTTTTTGGGTTTTGGGGATTCAAGAGGCTAACGCTCGACCTACGGACTCGCGAAAGCGTGAAATCCAATCTCCTAAGTGCAGATTTTCCGAAAGGAAAATAGAAGAGCCAGTGCAAAGCTCTTCGGCCCGGTGTAAAGGAAAGATCTTGTGTTGACGTGGACCTTCCGACCTGCGGGTTGTGGAGGGAGCGTGAGTCAGCATCAAATCTCTATGCCAAACCTCAAAATGGATAGTACAATTTCTTGTTCATAAGACAAATATTATTGGTATGTTTCCTTTATGGTGGCTCAAGCCCTCAGTACACATGATGCCTTACTATGAAATGTAACAATTTTACTATTGAATGATAGTGTTATGTAACCCATGGTTAAGGAAATAAGTTAATGTTATTAGGTCCTATTTGAATCGTCTTAGAATTTATATTCATTACATAGTCGTTGAAAAAAGAAAAAAGACTTGTGTAGCGGATATTAATTTGATCTTTGTGTGGGACATTTTATGCCATTAGTATGTTTTGTACAAAAATAATGGATCTTGGGGACTACACCATGGTCAAGGAACTAGGAAAAATGAACAAGGAACACAGAACAAGGAACAAGGAATGAAAATTGTATGAGGACTAGACACCGGCAACAGTGACCTGCAAATGGGGCCAACGTTGAATTTTTTTCAAACAGTTTTTGTATGCACTGAAATTTGTCATGGATAGACTATTGGCATGCCTTAACGATATGGGATGGTTTATGGGCTCAAATTTGAGTGACACTCCCACTTTCTTCCATCATCAATTCATCATGTAAACCATAAACCCTAATTTTCTTTAAAAGTACACAATTTGGTTGACGCAAGTTTTAGGTTTTCATCATTATTCTTCATTTTTATTTCAGGTTCTACATTAATGTATATACAATGTATTTGTGTCATATTTTTTATGAAAATCCCTCTTTTTCATTGATTTCTTAATCAACACCATTAATATACTTGAGGCGGGAAACAATGACATGTGAATGGGGCCAACGTTGAAATGTTTTCAAACTATATATGTATCCATTGAAATTTGACCTGGATAGACTATTTGCATGCCTTAATGATATGGGAGGGTTTCTGGACTCAAATTTGAATGACACGCCCACCTTCTTCCATCATCAATTCATCATGGAAACCATAAACCCTATTTTTCATATGTTAATGATTCCAAGTTTCATATTTGTATTTGACTGAAGGTCCATCTTGCTTACAAAGTATCAAATTGAGATTTCAAGTTGATAAACCAAATATGAAATGAATACAAGAATCATTTGATATCGTCACAAGAGAGACAAATGTAAATAATCTTGTGATGAATTTGCTATACTATCGACGAAAAACATTCATCGATAGTATAGCTAATTCGCCGCAAGAATATTGTGTCTAATTTTAATTTTTTTACATGGTTTGAAAGGAGTGTAGGGATTAGATTATGGTTCAATGTAGTGTAGTCTATAATAACAAACTCTATGCCAAACCTCAAAATGGATAGTACCATATCTTATTCATAAGACACATATTCTTGGTATGTTTCCTTTGTGGTGGCACAAGCCCTTAGTACACATGATGCCTTATAATGAAATGTAACAATTTTACTATTGAATGATAGTATTATGTCACCCATGGTTAAGTAAATAATTTAAGGTTCTTAGGTCCTATTTTAATCTTCTTAGAATTGATATTTGTTACATATTTGTTGAAAAAAGAAAAAAGACTTATGTAGCAGATATTAATTTGGTCTTTCTATGGGACATTTTATGCCATTAGTATGTTTTGTACAAAAATAATGGATCTTGGGGACTACACCATGGTCAAGGAATGAGGAAAGAGGAATAAGGAACAAGGAATGAGGAACGAGGAACACAAAACAAGGAACAAGGAATGAAAATTGTATGAGGACTAGACACTGGCAACAGTGACCTACGAATGGGGCCAACATTGAAATTTTTTCAAACAGTTTTTGTATGCACTGAAATTTGTCATGAATAGACTATTGGCATTCCTTAATGATGTGGGAGGGTTTATGGACTCAAATTTGAGTGACACTCCCACTTTCTTCCATCATCAATTCATCATGTAAACCATAAATCATAATTTTCTTTCAAAGTACACAATTTGGTGGACGCAAGTTTTAGGTTTTCGTTACTCTTTCTTAATTTTTCTTTTAGGTTCTACATTAATGTATATACAATGTATCTGCATCATAGTTGTGATGAAAAATCCATCTATTTATTTGATTGCTTAATCAACACCATCAAGATACTAGAGGCAGACAACAATGACATGTGAGTGGGGCCAACATTGAAATGTTTTCAAACTGTATCTGTATGCATTGAAATTTGACCTGGATAGACTATTTGCATGCCTTAACGATATGGGAGGGTTTCTGGACTCAAATTTGATAGACACTCCCAATTTCTTCCATCATCAATTCATCATGGAAACCATAAACCCTATTTTTTCATATGTTCTAGTAGATATGGTTCAAAACGCATGCAAAATGTGTTCAAAATGAATGGATAGAAAAAAAAATTGTTTAATATGGTTGTCTTAAAATTCAGGAGAGGATTGTGTATCAGGAACAATGATAATGAGGAAGGTAAAAACATAAACCTCATATACATTAAAGTTACCAGTGAAAAATCACAAGGATTCTGAAGAAAAATAATATTGACTTATCCTTTTCCCCTCCTAGAACCGTAAGGAAAATGCTAGATCATGAAAAATATGCCATAACCCGAAAGTGAAAAAAGGTGTATATTCTATCCCATGCTCTTGTGGTAAGAAATATATTGGTGAAATGAGAATATCATTCCAAGTAAGGTTGAAAGAGAATTTTTTTGACATTAGACATAATCAATCAAATAAATCCACTTTAGTTGAACACTCGCAAAACACTAGACATCACATATGTATCGAGGACACTAAGATCATCGCTAAATTAGAACATCATGGAAAAATAAAAATATGGGAAGCACTAGAAATCGAGTTGAAAATGAATAATATGAAGAGATATGAGAGTTCAAAGATAAAAAAAATCTTGGAATCATGTCCTACATATCCTTAAAATAAATAATAATCCAAATAAATAAAGGGAATGAGTCGGCTAAAAAGTTGACTTTCAACATAAAAGGGGAATATTATTATTTATTATTCAAGAAGATGAGTTTCTAATTTGCGATCTTTCTCTCCTAAATATGATCCCAACTTGGGGATTGAAACATCAAGTTTCAAAGCTAATTAACGCAGGTTTCCTCCTATTGTCTAATTTATTGACTATGTAAAATGAACAACCTACCTATAGTTCCAATTGAGCTTGTGGTGGATATCGATTCCAATATATTTGTATGAAGGCACTTCCTCCAAGTTATTGTTGTCATAAAAAAAAGTATCATATGTGATCCTTTTGGATTTAATTATCATAACCTTTGTTTTGTCATTGTTCATAGTCATTCCCATGCTAGAGCATAAGTCCTTGAGGATTATTAGTTGTTTTCCTAGGTCATAGGGAAACTTCACCATAAGAACAATATCATCAGCATAAAGAGGGAGGTTGATGACTACACTAATGAAAGTCGGGCCAACACATACTACACCCTCCAAAAAATATTCTAACTTATCAATATAGATGCTAGAAAGGGTAGGGGATAGGGGACAACCTTGCTAGACTCTTATATTACAGTCAATTTCTTCTTACTAGCCCTCAGTGTTCCTAAAATTAGAAATAACTTTCTCATATAGCCTTATTGTAGTAGCTTTTAACTCAAAAGGTACTTTAATCTCTTCTAACCTATTCTAGAGGTTAAGCTTGGGCACAATGTCAAAAGATTTTGTAAAGAAACAACAGAGGAGATCAGTTTTATCATTACAACATTGCTATGTAATGATCTTAGATGTAACAAGGTGGCCCATAGTGTAATGGTGGCTATGTATAAATATAAGATTTGTACAAATTGTGTCTCTCCACTTATGAATTGATAAAATATATTTTATACAATTATGTATATCTATGATTGATTCCATTTAGATTCAATTTAGAGTATGATCCAAATTTTCCTTTTTCTCACAAGGTAAAAATCAATGCTGAGTACATTATATCATGTTGAAGAATCATGACCCTGTAACCCTCTTCTACTACAACATTAAAACCAAAATTGAGCATAAATGCAAAATAAAAATAACTAACTACAAAATATATCAGTTCTACTTAAAAATTAGTGAAAAAGGAATACACTAAAATGCACAAGGTATCAAATAGAATTCATGATCAAGGTCTCAAATAGAACTAATGTAGAGTCATTTTTGTTTAAAGGGATTATTTTGCATCACTTTCCCTCTTTTTAATCAAAATAATCCAATAAATTCACTCTTGAATGTACCTTAAAATGTGTTCCAACCAATAAAAAGTCTCACCGTTGCTTAAAAATGAAAATTTGGTTATAGAAACAGAGTATGAATCACCCAATAGGGGCTTGGAAAATGCATGCCAACACATACATAATAATTCCACTTGAAAATAAAAAGGTACAAGGAAGAAGTTATTGAAATTTACTACAAAACAATTAATATTGACATTTCAAGATATATTAAAAATTAAAACTCACTAATTATAATTATAATTATAGAATGCAAATAATTAACAATATGGAATTGACCTAGTTCATGTTGTTTTAGTCGCCATAGGTTTTGAGGTTCATGAGATATATTATCATTTTCATATGATGTTCATCACATTATGTGGGTTGTTACCTATACCATGAGATTGGTATTTTAGGATGTATGTGACTTGTACATAATTATATATTTATGAATTTTATAGATGTGATTCACTTATCTTGGTCATGTATGGAGATATGATTATCTTTCAGGATGTACTAAATAGACAATGATGTGATGTTTGTTGATTTTGGCCCACGATGTTGACTTGAGGGATGATGGAATTAGGTAGGTGTATTATGACCCAAATTTACGCTCCTTCAAATTCACAAGTGGTTAGAACTCATTGAAGGTTCAAGATGATGTGATAATATCCTAAGCTTACAACAGATCACGACAGGATCCTATTCCTCTTTCCTAACAACGAATCTCCTACGATATGGTACAACAAATCTTCTACGATCTGGCTAGAACGTGACCACTAGAGAAGACAACAAATGATTCTTGACAACAATTTTCAGGGTTTATTGCCGGTAAAAAAAGCGATATGCACCCTCCCTTAAGATCTGGTAGTTAGAATATGTGACAATTTGCAAGAAATTCGTTACGAACAGTGGCAGCGATTCAATAATTGAATCCGCAAAGGTGACTTGCTCTCTCGTGCAGTTCTGGTGAACATCAAATTCTTCAACAGCTTAACAGTAACAACGATCCTTCAATGCAGTGCACCCCCTTCAAAAATCTTAAGCAGCTTGAATATGCGACCTCCTCCATGCACAATGAATCAGAGTTTGACGGATGGCTTCTCCACGCCGCAGATTGACGGATGGCTCCTAGTGAGATAGACGAATGGATCCTTCACACAACAACTCAACAATCGCTAACCTTCTCTAATTATTATAAGAGTGTTTTGTCACTTTGCACATAAACCTATTACTAATAAGTGGTAACAACAGAAATTTGGGTGTTAACCCATAATGTTTCCAATCTTCCTTCTAGGTTGCACTAACCATTGTCATTGACCATCTCATATAAAAGGATGTCAATATCAACAAGATAAACGGAATCCCTATTCAAATTTAGCTCTAATAACAAGATAAACACCAAATTGTTGTATGATACCCCCTTGTTTGTGGGACAAGGGATCCCCTCCGCCCAGTGATTTGACTCGTAAAGTCTATGTCGAAGGTATACATACCCTACCCCCCTCTAGATTTGAACTTGTGACCTCTTAGGAGAAAACACATATTCTTAACCATTAGACCCACTATAATATATATATATATATATATATTATAAATATATAAATTAAAAAATAAATAAATAACAAAACCTTAAACCCTTTTAACAAAAATGAAGCCCCCATTTGTGTATGCATATCTCGTGTGTGATCCATACCCCAGCCTCATCCATGTGCACTCCATACCCCGACTGCATCCCTGCATGCCCGCGACCATATGTCATATCCCTGCGTCCAATATTGATCCATATCCCCACAACAGTAAAGAGGATTGTCATATCCCTGTGACAATAATATACCGACCATAGATGGATAAAGAAGCCGTAGAGAGAGGATAAAGAATAGGGCATGAACAAACTAGGAGAGAGAGGTCGTGAATAGAGGAGAAATAGGGTGTGAAAAGAGGACAAAGAGGTGGAGCACCTTAGCCCTAGCAATGATAGAAGGAAAGGTAGATTTCCATGACCAGAAATGCCTTGCTCTTTTTTCAGATTTAATTATGAAATTGAAATTGAAATTTAATTATGAAATTGAAATGAAAAAGAGAAATGCCAACAATTATCTGACCTTGGAGCGCTTAATAGCATCCTAGCTACATCAATTGTTTGGCCCAAAATCTACATTCATGATTAGTTAACTTGTTGTTGTCTACGAGTACTTGTGTTTTTTCTCCTTTTCTGACTGAGATTTCTTACGTTTAGCTTCAACTGAGTATGCCCAATATTCTTGAACCTGGACCTTATGCTCAACTAGTGTTGACTTGTCCTCTATTAAATGTAGTGATGTGCTTCTAGCACTACTAGTTCATCATATACTATGTATAATGTATCATATCCTTGCTCAGTAAAGGCCTATCTTTCAACCCAAGTCTAGATATATTTATTCGTCCATACTTCATATGATATGAAGATTTCATACAAACTTGTTTGGAAGAACTCCTCTTCCTTATCAGTAATCTAATTAAACTATTCTATAGCCAACAAATGGTCATCCCCATCTTTATAACTGGACATGCTAACCCCAATTTGGTCTCGCATAGCAAAAACATACAATTTTGGTCCTACATAGCAAAAACATACTCTAAGGTAATGACTATCCTTGTCCTTGTCCAAATACTTTTCCAAAAGACTTAAGTCATCCACTATACTCTATTAAAGTCATCCATCAACCTGAAAAAAAATTGTGGGATAGTTTTTGAGCTTGACTTGGTGTGGCTTTATGTGGAGCTCCTACCAGTGGAATATCCCCTCCTGTAACTTTTTGCAGTTACCCTTTTTAATATCCTCTATGAAATTATTTCTCTCTACTCTCGATGTCTACACATATGTTGACATGTAGTGAAAGTCCCTATATTATGCTAGGTGCAATGAATATAGCTTCAATACAACCTCTTTCATCGAGGTAGATATTGTGGTAGTCGATCTTTTCCTTGTTGTCTCATGTTGAATTCTTTGTCATATTTCCTCCTCTACAAAGATTTCCTACTCAATGGGTGTTGTAGAGAATGTCATATGAGCTCGATGAAGGGTACTCCTCCTGGTTGCTTCTAGTTGTATAATCTTTTTATCTGTGTTCCTTACCTTGGCATGTAGCACCAAATAGTTATTGTCAAAAAGCTATCAAAGGTGGTCTTGAATCTTCATATTTTTGCGTAAGCATATGGAGGGAGTTGATATCATTTTGATCCCTCCTTTTTTGGTTTCTTGTTTGGCCACTTATTTACTTTTCCCCCACACTTTCATTAGAGTCAGTCATCTTGAGTAGACCCTAATATACCTCGATTTGTGTGGCCCTTTTTGTAGACTTCAAAAGGCCAGCCGAGTCTACACTACTTTGCCAACAATGGTCCTTGTTTTTATTTGACTCTTCTTTTTATTAGTCAACCTCATTCCTTTTGAGACACTGCTTCCAACTTCGCTCAAGGACTGTTTGGTATTTTCTTCTATGATCAAGTCCACTTGGGAGATTTGTTTGATGAATCTATGTCAATCAAATCTTCCTTTTGACCCTTTTTCTCTCATACTCATTTTACCTTTGTATGTGTCAACCTCTACTTGTTCCCCTTTGAGTTGACCTTGGTAGTTTATTTACATGTTTGGTGTCTTTCTTGGTCTTGAGTTCGGATACCTCCCTAACCCTCATCTTTCTTGGTTGAGCTCGGATACATCCCCTAACCCTTATCTTGACTACTTCATATTCCACCTACTGGACTTTGTCTTCAAGGAGTCAGGAAAGCTTAATGTGATTCACTGCTTCTTGAAGAGGCTCCTTTAACTTTGTTCCATCTTGTCTGTGTAGTTTGTCCTAGTGTTGTTATGCCTTAAACTCTTTAATAAATTGTTTTACATCGATAATGAGCTCCACATCCCATTTAAGATTGGTTTCTTCTCCCAAAATTTCAAAAGACTCAAAAGATTCTCCAATCTACTGATGTAAATTAGAGTGTATTTGATTGTCAATCCGGTGTTTGTAAGACTTAGAGACACATACAAAATGTATGGACTTAGAGATAAATTTAGTTCTTTAAATGAAAATAATTCAAAAGCTAATCTAAGTGCTGAGTATGAAATAAATGCTAAGCTTATTTACAGAAGGTGTATTCATAGATCTCTTACCATTAATCAACAAGCTAAAGTAAAATCATTCAACTAATATTAAGCATTCAAATCAGTGAGCATTCAAACTAGTTTAGAGGCTTGTAAATGTCAGAAAGACTAAACCCTTTTACAAGAGATGCATTTTGTTCTTTCCCACATTCATCAACAACATAACTAATTTTGAAATGAAGTAAAACACAGCAGCATTACCTACAACAAAATGTAAATTGAACTAAAGCTCATACCAAAATTTACTTGAAAGTAATGAAAAAGGAGAAGTGTACTAGCTTGGCAAAGGGGGCCCTCCATTTCTTCACTTGTACACCTAGAGTTGTCTCAGTTAAGAAGGAACTTCCAGCAACATTCAAATAATCATCTCATAAACATCATCAAGAAAAAAACACCAAACTGATCTCAACACTGAAAATTCAGAGTTTTCTTCATCAACATCAGATGTCATACTAGTCCATGTCTTGAAGTATTTATACAAGAAGTTTGAAACTGAAAATGATAAAAAGTATCCTAAGATGATGATAAAATCCATAAAATATGATAGGAAGGTTTAATACCTCGTTCAAATCCATAAAATATGCACAAATCCCAATAAAATCTAAAACTGTCCATGATTTTCTGCTAAAACAGGGTATTTTCTGTTGAAGTGGCCATGTTTGACCAACGTTGACCAGTCACCTGGAAATCTCAGATCTCGAACCTGATAGGTATTCATCCATGATTTTACATCAAGTATCATGACACATGTCTCTGATTTCTCCCAGCTGTCCTGAAAGTACACGAACCTTTGAGCAATTACGGGATTTAGTCAAATCCTGTAATTTCTAATAAATTTTTAATTTTAATGCTAAAAATTTAAAAATTCAATTCTTAAGCTAAGGAATGATAAATGTACCTTTCATAGGTTGTTTTATGAAAAATATGGAATAAAATGAAGGAAAAATGGATGGTTTTGGAGACAAAAGTATGGTTTTATGGAGTGAAAGGAAGCATAAAAATGTACTCAACATCTCCCGCAAGAGGAATATTTTGCATGTCCTCATGCACAAAAACAAAATGTCTTTGAACCCATGTCAATAGTCCTCTATAGATTCTTGATAAGTCTATTGAGTGGATCATAGTGGGCAATGATAAAAATTGAACCCTTCCCAACCCTTCTAAGGAGTTCAAACCCATCCAAGAAAGGTAATTTAAAAAACACCCTTTAAAAAAATTGTAAATTTTTTAAATCACTTTTCATTTATAAAAGACAACAAATATTATAAAATTTCAAAATAAGGGTCACATTTTCAACAAACTATCAATGTATCAACTCCCAAACATGGTTGTTGAATAAGTATTGTACCTTTTTTATAATATGAGGATGAATGTGAATTATGAGAAAGGCTCAAGAATTCACTCTCATTACTTGCCTTCGGCATCTAAAGACTAAAATCATATATTTCTTATTTCTCATTGGCTTCAATTATTCCATGATACAGTGTACCATCCACAACATTCAATCCATTACATAACTTAGACCCATATCCTACCATTGTATTGACATATGAATTGTTACAGTGTCACTTAATGAAAGCTTCCTTGAGAAGCGTGGACACCTTGTCTTTTTGAATCCCCACTTGAATTCATGTGTTACTAGCATGGTTGATCCCTATCAATATGAGAATCGACATAAGATTTGATATCCAAACCCAGTGTGTTTGGATCCCACACCTTCTATAATGTTGTTTCCTCTATTATCTTTTCCTCCCCTCTTGGCTTTTCAAAACACCAAAACAATTAGTCATGGTCTATGGGTATTACATTGAAATTTATTAACGATATTATCTGTAAATGTGTTGCTCAACAACAATTTTTACCAATTTTGATGAGAAAATGGTAGACATAGAGGAAACCCAAGGAAATGAGGTCATATCTCTTTCTTCGTGTTCACATATTACATCATTCTAAAATTATTTAACATGTCGATTCATAGTTATTTGTTGCATCTGTAGTTCTATGTGTCTACCTGTTATAAGTCATGTAACACCCATGTTTCCCCCATCTTGTAATTATTCATAAAATAGGATTACCATGCTAAGGCATGTGGACAGTGTAAATTTATTATTGTTTGAGTTGCCAATAACTGACTGTGGGAATGAATCCTTGAAAGTATTGCCCATGATATCACTAGAGGAAAGAATGTGAAAACTATAAGGGAGGGTCATTATATCAAATAACCCCAAATTCCCTTTATGAGGATAATAAACCTCCTTCGGATCCCAAGGAGAGAAATCAGTTAATGAAGAAAGGACTAGTGGTTGAATTATCAACCTCTCCCATAAATAGAAGCATGGCAAAAAACTACAGAATTTCAGCCCGAAGTACCACTAGCTATGGTAGACCAAGCTGATCGGAGCTCCCTTCTGACAGAAGGAACAGGATGGGTTGAGGACCATCCTGTAAGAAAGATATACAAATCGATAAGGAGAATGTGCAGAGCTTGTGAAACCTCACTCAAGTGCACCCTCACTTAAAATAAAAGGTAATAAAGAGGTAACAAATAGCTCATACCTAACTTACATCTTATAATTCTCCAAAATTGTTCTTTACACTTAGTGCAAAAAACACGAAATGGAATGGTTTACACAAGGTCAATGGAAAATGTTATTCTTATCTTATTCTTCAACTTGGATTGAGCTTGTATATGACTTGGATTGAGCATGTACATGAATGGTACCTGGCATGTATATGACTTGGATTGAGCCACATCCATATATGTACATCCATAGTTGTTAGTTTTCACTCAACTACATTGCAGAGGGTGTAATTGTACTTCCTCCTAGTCACTAAGCTTATTGTTGCCCCACAATAGTACTAATGTGAAGTGTGGAGGGCATGACTCTTTGCTTTCAAACCCCATAGTCTATACCTTTTCATCCACATTGGTATATAGCTCCACATCAACACTCCACTTCAGTTTCCTTTTCACTTAACATAGCCCCTTACGTTTTATGTGATTTCTGCTATGTGCATCAACCTTCCCCATAGCCTTTACATCATGTCACCCTTTTTCCTTATCCTTTTTCTTGTAGATGCAAAGTGAAAAGTGAAAAGATATGAACTTCCCTTCACTACATTCTTATCTTTTCATGTATAAAACTTTCTAAGGAAAAATAATAGGATTTTGGCCAAACTTGTAAAGTAGGTTTTTTCGAAGGCCTTAAACCCTATAAAATTGTATATTAGAGCACTAAAATTGAACATAAATAAAAAAAACAATTAAAGAGAACCTTATTTATTATTGGTCCACTTAGGATTGAACCACACATCCCCATTGGGAGTCTTTTGGTCTATATGCTTCATCCCCTTCTAGTTCTTCCACCTCTTCAAGCAATGGAAATGGATGATGCACAATGTAGGAATGGATGGAGTTGCATGAAAATGTGGGATGTATGTTGCATGGATGTTGTATCAACAAGGTGAAGCCCCTGTGATCCTTATGAGTATTCAATATGTATATGGTGGTCTCTATAATCATAAAAGTTTACTATGTTAGAAATGATGACATTTGATTCAATGTTGTATAGCTGTACTAAGTGAACTATGACATTTGCATGGTACTTTTAAAATTTGGGTCCTTTTGCAGTATTGCACACATAGTAATCTATCAAGAAATAATTTATTTTCTTAAAAACTCTTGCTCCTTCCCATAGCTATTTTTCATCGAAGTTGAATTTATTGCATTTCATTTTCCTCTTGCATGGTTTAAAGAGTCGAGTCAAAACGCCATCAGTTTCACAACCACTCCTTTGAGTAACAACAACCTAAAATCAAGCGCTAATTAAAATTTATCTAGAAACTTTTCTAGGTCTCTTCAAACCCATCTTAGATTAGGTGTAGAGTTTTGGAATAGGATTTTGAGAATAACTTTCCAAAGCTGCTAAACAAACATAAATCCTTGAGTTAGGGAGTGAAATCCAGTTTCTATATCACTGACTTTGGGAAGCCCTTCTAACACAAGGGTCAATCACAAGGTCACATTGGGGACCTCAAAGTAATCAACCCTGCTTTGTTGGTATTGGCTTTGACTATCGACTGTCCCCCCTCTGCTTTGGTATAGTAGGTGGTACCATAGAGGCCATAATATTTTAGACTTCCTACATAAGGTAACGACACATGGAAGGTGGTGTTGTACCTGGGATCGACGTTGGCTAGACTCACTCGGACTCCTTGGAGGGTTTTCCACTGCTCAGTGAGGTAACTTGCACCATGGAATTAGTTGATTAAGCAAGTTTTCAATGTAACTTTCCCACCCGTCGAAACTCATCCCCTTCGCGCATCGATTATGTGATGTTGGATTCCATCACCACTTCTTGTGAGAAGGTTTGTTTTCATTCTTGACTCCTAGATTAATTAGCGTGTATTTTTGTTTCTCCTTAGTTGGCCTTAGGATTGCGTTTGTGTCTAATGGCATCAGTTCCGAGTTAATTCCTCATTTGATCAATACAAAATATGGATACAATTAAAATAAAACTTAATAAAGAGGTAACAAATAGCTCATACCTAACTTACATCTTATAATTCTCCAACATTGTTCTTTACACTTAGTGCAACAAACACCAAATGGAATGCTTTACACAAGGTCAATGGAGAATGTTATTCTTATCTTATTCTTATCGCCATAACTAACTTATTCTTCAACTTGGATTGAACAAAACTAATATTTGTATAGTTCTAAGCTTGGCTTGAACAAAATTAATATTTGTATAGTTCTACTCTTGTATCGAACAAAAGTAATATTTGTATAGTTCTACTCTTGGCTTGCCTTAGACATATTGCCAACTAAAGCACCCAATATTTGAAACACACCAACTGATGGTTGGATTTCTTACTCCATAGCATTGACCCCCATCTTCAATGGACATTTTTTATAATAATTCCAATTTGCACAAATCCAACAAACAACAACCTTACTACTATTTTGTTCTTAGATCCATATGATAAATTTATCATGTCCTTAGTGTTATGACATTAATATGTCCTTAATATGTCCAAAATCAAGAGAGATATCACATAAAATTAGGTGGTTGATCACTAATATTGGTAATTGCACCCTAGTCTAATTGTGCATCCAAAACTAAAGATATAAAAAATTTATTTAGAACTTTGAATATGATGATGGACTACTAACTAACAACACGTGCACATGAAACTGAAGGTACAACCAAATAGGTACCTGTCAGATATTTCTTCGTTGAGTGAGGAAATCTTAGGACAAATAGAGGTCAGAAATGCAACTGCATCTAGTAGATATGATAAGCAAACAAGGACCAGAGGTGAAAAAGTCAGAATAAAATTTTGTAGACACATGAAATGTTTTCTTGCCGAAGGAGGATCATGCTCTTATGATGATGAGAGAATAGGAGGCATAGATGTTCCACTCAAGTATAATCATCTAGTGAAACAATGGGTACCTAAGGAACTACCTCTTATAGATGTTGACTTCATTGTCAACAATAGGACATATCGCATTGCACCATCCTCCCTGCATGGCTTGGGGCTATTTTCCATGGATGGAATAATTGTAAAATACAATATAGTAACTGAATTGATGGACTATGTTGGATCGTGTTACAATTATAATGATTGGATGTGACTGGTCTGGTACATGCAAATTATGTGGAGATATGCACTCACCGCATATTATATACAGCTAATAAACAAGGATAAAAATAACGGAGCGACTATCTATATTGATGGAAGGCTTAAAGGTTCTGGCAATATCGCAGGGTTTATAAACAACACACGACCTGGGACAACAAACAAACAACCGAATTTCATATATGATGGACGTGAAGAGAATCAGGTAGTCATGTGCACAATAAAAAAGATATCTCTCAGGGAAGAGTTATTAGTGGATTACCATTTGAATCGAATAGAAACATTGACTAATAGTGTGCAGGTTCTTATGCAACACCTCTTTAAGAAACCTCTACTTATTGCATTATATTTTTTTATTATCTTTAACATTGTTTTTTTGTTATCATTAACAATTTTTTAAATATTTGGGGGTTCTAATTATATTATAATGTGGCAGGATGATCATGGAAAAGGGCCAGCCTCAGAACATGTAAATGGTTATCAATTTCCACTTTCATTTTACATTGTTTTTATTATTTTCTTATATAATTTTATTGAAATAACATTGTTTTTGTTGAAATTATATGTAGTCCGCAAGCCATGTTGATCATGATTCTGTCGATGAGGAGGGGTTTTATTCATCTGTTGATCTGATGGTCTTAATAAAAAAAAATTCATTAAAGATAACAAGGAACTTGCTAGCTTCTTAGATCGTCTAGATCAAACTCCTAATGTCAAAGCAAAGATCAAGTTCCTTATGTCACAACTTAACACATATAATGTAATAACCATAATTTAAAGTGTTTTTTTTTAATGTACTCATGTGTTCAATTATGATACTTTGTTCTTTAACTTTTACATTATCTCATGAAAAAACATTCTTTTTTTATAAAGTCATTTTTGGAGCCTGTTCAGCCCAGTGTTGGTAGCAGTGGCACTATAAAGATGCTACAGAGTCATGATGTGAGAAATCATATCGCTACTAGAGCACTATTTACTTCTCCATCTTCCACACCTAATTTAAATAGGATCCATGACACGCACCGCCAGACATATACACCTCGATCAAAGTCTAGAGATGGTGGCAGAGATGAGGATCATAGTGATGTGGTTGAGATGGTTGCATTTCCTGGAGCTAGACGTGTGAAAATCATGGGACCCTTCCGTGCACATTTTTGGTCGACGATAATGGACTTCCATTAAAATAATCAAGACTCCCAGGTAGTTTTAATTCATATTTCAATCATTTAATGTTGTCCTCATACAGAAATCATCTAGATTATTAATTTTAAATTAATGATCATATCTTCTTTTGTGTCGGAAATGACCTTTTTTATAGGAACCTAAAGAGAAAGACCTTGTTTATTTTTGGGGCAACCTTACGCATGAGGTGGAATTTCTAGAATTCCAAACTCAAAAAGGAACTTATGGATTATCTTGAAGGCCTTTTTGGAGTAGACACGTTCAATAAAAAAGTGGTCACCTCTGCAGTGGGTGAATATTTAAAATATACGCGGGATGTTTATAGATGAAGCTTGGCAGGAAATCCTAGGTATGAGCATCCTCCATCAATTCCAGAGAGGGAGTGGAAGGTGATCATTGATGATGCAAAAGTTAAGATTTTGAAAAAATCAAGAGAACAAATAACTGGTACACCAAGGTAAATTACAATTTTTTGAATTCAATACTAGATTTATTTTTCTTTAGATCTAAATAAAAGTTTGGTTATATATAACATACCTGAAAATTTTGATGATAGGTTGCCTGACACTTCGAAGGAAACCAAAGCAAGGATCGCCAAACATGGCCAACACAAGCTAGGTCAGAGAGGCTACTCAAGGTTACAATCACAAATCATAAGTACCCAAACATCTTAAGAATATTATTTGTATCACCTTACAACTTTAAGGTAATTGCAACCAAAAACATTAAAAAACCATAACGTTATGTAATGCAAGGTGACGACTTCAGAACTGAAACCATGGAGGAAGACCTCCAACTTGGTTACAATTACAGTTATAAAGTCATGGTTGATTGTAGAAAAAGAATGGGGAAGACCCCAAGATCCAATTTGTGGGATGAGGTAAATAAAAATCAGTCCACATTAACCTTTCATTACTTATAAAATACATAAATGTTTGATATCGTCCATAATTTAATTTGTTACTTTGTTTTAATCAGGGGAAGAACACTATCAACAAAACCATTAGTACTGGAAAACAAATCGTTGATAGTGCAATGAAACCAGAAGATCATGGTGCTCCCCAGCAGCCCCATCCTAGTGAGGTGCAACCCCAAGATGTTCCTGTGACTGAGGCCCATGACGGTGAAATATCTATATATTAATCATATACTTAATAATTTTGTACTTATAATTTTTTATGTTTCAATGGCAGAGAATGTCATATTTGATCCTCCTTGACCTAAAAATTAGGTGAAAAGACTGGAAGCCATTCCAACAGTGCCGACTAGATGACCAGGTAAATAATTACATTGCAGAGTTTTTTTTTTAATATTAATGAACTACTTCAATGCTATTTAAAAATTGTCCATATAAATTTAATATTTTTTTTTTTAGGTGATGGCCCCTCACAGTAGCATCCATGCCGTGGGTATGAGACCAGACATACTCGACGTGAAAGGATTGAAACAACATCAGTTTCCAAAGAGCACCCATTAAACAAAGACATGGAGATGGATGAATTACTTAACACCTGGAAATCACAAAAGAAGACTAAAAGAAATTCATGATGTCATGTAATAATTTTATAAGATAGTTAGATGTACATTATATAGTTGAACATGTAATGATGCATATAATGCATTAACATTATGGGTACTTTTTTATCCGATAATATACACAAGGCTATTTCTATGGCTTATATATATCTGTGAATGTAATTTTGTTATACACTTAATGATAAATTCAGCTTCTCTTATAAGACTTGGTATATATTGATTCAATACTCCTTGATTCAAGGCATCAGAATGCAAGCAAGACCTGGTGCCTTGTGCTTGGGATATGGAGTCTAGGCAACACATAGAACTTGAATATGCAATAGGCAACTTCCAAAATCTTGTGACATGATATATGAAACTTCGAAAGTCTTGTGACATGTGACATGTGGCAAGCATCTTTTTCCAAGCAATGTGAAAACTTTAAACTTGGTGCAACATACAAAAAGAAATTTTTGGGAAGATGCAATAATAATTTTTAAGGATTAAACATGAGCGGTTGTAAATGGCCATGTCAATCATTTTATAATATTTTTTCAGAGCATTACCCTTGTTTTTATTGTGTCTCACATGACAAAGAAACACAATCACATTACCATTGTCAATTTATATGTGGAGGGTTATTCAAGGTTTCAATACTTTCTTCATATTTTCCTACTTTAATCCTCTCATGGTCATGTTAATCCATTTAGAGGTCCATGACATAAACACTCATTGTTATAATGTTGACATAAATTCCAATATTCACTTTGACGATTAGAGGGCACAATTTTGGCAACAATTTAATTTTTTTAGTTCCATGAAATTTATTTTGTTTCTTCAACAACATTAAGAATTAAACATGAGGGGTTGGAAATGGAGATGTAAAACATTTACTCTTTCACACATGTGCATCATCTTTATCTTCATGTCTATAATATGTGGAGGGTTATTCAATGTTTCAAGACTTTCTTCATATTTTCATACTTTATTCTTCTCGTGGTCATGTTAATCCATATAGAGGTTCATGTTATAAACACTCATTGTTCTAATGTTGACATAAATTCAAATCTTCAATTTGTCGATTAGAGGGAATAATAATGGCAACAATGTGAGAGTTTTGACCATATGTCAACTAATTTGTCCCTTTAAAAAAACTTCATTGATGTGCAAGGGAGAATTGTGTCTATGAGAGGTCCTCTACATATTGAAATATTGATAATTAGTTCATGAAAGAGTCCTACATATTGAAATAAAAATTTGGTGTCCCAACAAACAAATATTTACCACACCACCTTTCT
>SNQJ01S0037344.1:112283-133769 GCA_010110895.2 Picea sitchensis
GAATTTTAGCAACATATTTAGCAAGCTCATAGGTGGGTGATCCTATTGTATTGACTATCGGTCTGAGAGGGATTCCTTCCTTATGAATTTTCGGTAGGCCATAAATTCTTGAGGTGATCTCATTGGTGGGAAGCAATCTCTTTTTTTTCTTCTCGTCTAAGTTGGAGTTATTGATGGCTTTCTTTACTTCTTTTATTATCTTTTTAATGGGGTTCTTTGGAATCTTAATGTAGCTACCACACGAAAGGTGTTCATTCATTTTGGTGATGTAGTCTTCTTTATTCATGATGACTGTGGTGCCACCCTTATCTTCTTTGAGAATAATTAAGTTTGTGTTATTTCAGAGGTTATTAATTGCTATTCGTTCTTCTTTGCTAATGTTGTTTTTAGGAGGTTCGGAATTGCGGAGGATAACGACACAGTCTTGTCTAACCTGGTCCTTATCTTCATCTGCTAGGGTTTTAATACTATCCTCAATGCAACAAATAAGGTTATCAAATGGAATGGAGGAGGGAGAGATGGAAAAAATCAAACCTTTATTCAGCACGCTCAGCTCGGAGTGGTTCAGCTCGTGTGAGGAGATGTTCACGACCTTCTTCGCGTCAATGTCATTGCTAGCATTTTCCTTTTGGCTGAGAAGTTTCTTAAGTTTTGATTCTTGCCTGGAGAGAGTCATTCTGCTCATGTTATCAGCTTTTAGGGCTGCCAACGCATCCACTTTTCTCCACACTTCCGGATCTAAGACGTGATCCATCTTTAGATGGAGTTTCAGCGTGGTTTTGGACAGCACGTCGACCGTGTACCTGTTTTTTCTAATTTCACCTCTCACTATGGATTTTTCCAAGGCATGGAATGCCGATCTGTTCCATTTACTTCTTATCATATGTTGAATGCGCGTGAAATTTGGTAGGACACTGTTATCTCTACATTGTTTCAGGAAATCTAAGTCTGCTGCTCTTCTCTTTATTTTTACCCGGAGCTTTTCTAGTTTACGAACTTCATCCAAAATCTCCCTTCCGTGCAGGGACGTAATTTGTTCATTTAGGTTTATGTGGTGAGAGATTTGTTTATAATTTGTCGAAAGAAACACAGTGCTATTGACAGCTTGTCGTCGACGTTTCAGATCCACAACAGGATCCATCTTCAGGACAAAAAATCCTGAGGAAAAGTAACAGAGGAGCCTTTAATACATAATGATGAGGCGGGTGAAAAAACTAAGGTCGGCTAAGTGAAATCCTAGTTTTGAGGAGATTTTTCAAAAATTCCCGATAGGGAATTGGAAGAGAATTCACGCTCTTCGGGCCTGAGTGGAAAGAGAAGGTCCTGGTAGAAGCGGTCGGGCTGCAAGGGTCACGAAAATTCGCACCAAGTGGTATCAGAGCAGGAATTCTCTGTTTTCTGTAGCAGAGAAGAGAATTCAACATGCCGCCGAGAAGAGACAGGCAATCACTGGATCGAGAAGACAGGGATGCGCGAAGAAGGGGTAGGCCAGTAGGAAATCCAGAAATGGAGCGCCAAATGAGAGATCTTCGAGCAAGACTCGAGGAGATGGAGACAACGCAGAGACATGGAGTCGGCACTGGAGAGTTCGGTGATTCCAAAGTAGAAGAGGAAGTTGGACATGATGAAGGAGAGGTCATAGCAGAGGATGCATCGACCGAGCAGTTGATCAAGGCCATTGCCAAAATGAGCTCAAAGACCAAAATGGACATTCCCGTTTATGAGGGGAATCTAAATGCAGAAGAGCTGCTGGATTGGATCCGAGCTCTTGACACCTACTTCGATTATGAGGATATCAAAGAGGATAAGAAGGCAAGACATGTTGTTACTAAGTTGAAAGGACATGCAGCCTTATGGTGGGATGAGTTGCAGGTTGATAGGCGTTGCAAAGGAAAATAGAAAATGAAGAGCTAGGATCGGATGATTGCGAAGATGAAGGAGAAATTCATCCCCAGATATTACCAGATCACTTTGTTCAGGCGGATACAGAACCTGAGACAGAAGTTGATGACGGTGAAAGAATACACCAAAGAATTTTACAAGCTCAACATTCGAGCTGGTCATCGGGAGAGCGATGATGAGAAGGTGGCGAGGTATTTGAATGGTTTAAGGTATGACATTCAGGATGAGTTAAGCATGCTAACCATCAGGATGGTGGAAGATGCTTACCAATTGGCTCTGAAAGCCGAGGAGAAGCTGAGCCGCAAGCAAGGTCAGCGATGGCGAGGCAGGATTCAGTCCAGAGGCAAGGCAGTTGCCCAAGAAAGGACTCAGAAGCCCAAGGAGGAATGGAAGAAACCTCAGGGTAAGATTGAGAAAGGTGGAACCTCACAACAAAGGCAGCAATATGCTGAGCCGAGGAGATAGCATACAGAGCAGGGTGGAGGATATGCCGACGTGAACACTTTTCCTCGTACCAGAGGTAAGGGAAGAGGCTGAAGAGGAATCATCACATGTTTTACATGTGGGAAGGACGGACACAAAGTTTTTGACTATCCAGATAGGAAAATGGACAGAGGAGAAGCTCACATCACTGAAGCGCAGAGGCGTGACATTGAGGATGAAGACAACGGAAGTGGGAAGTCACTGACGGTGCATAAGGTCCTTTTGAAACCTGAGAAGGAGGTGGAGGACACAGCTCAGAGAACTAGACTGTTCAGGACCACTTGCAAGACAAAGGGATGGAAATGCAAGGTCATTGTGGACAGCGGGAGCACAGACAATCTCGTTTCGACCGAGATGGTGGAAAAGTTGGAGCTGGAGATGATCAATCACCCGAGTCCATACAAGGTGTCATGGCTGCAGAAGGGACATCAGGTGAGTGTCACTAAACAATGTTTAGTTGATTTTAAAATAGGTGACTATAAGGATAAATTCCTATGTGATGTCATTCCCATGGATGTCTCTCATGTATTATTGGGGAGACCATGGCAGTATGACCAAAATGTTGTTCATGATGGGAGGATGAACACATACACCTTAGATAAGGATGGGGTGACCCATACGTTACTTCTGATAAAGGATAAAGAAGTGAAACCGGAAGTAAGCAGTACCATACTTCTCATGAGTGGGAAGGAACTNAAGCTACATATCGGTTGACACCGCAAGAAAACGAGGAAGTCAAAAGGAAGGTACAGGATCTGCTGGACAAAGGACTGGTCAGAGTGAGTCTGAGTCCATGTGTTGTTCCGATAGTACTAAGTCTGAAGAAGGATGGAGGTTGGAGGATGTGTACAGACTCCAGGGTGATAAAGAAGATTACCATCAGGTACAGATTTCCACTGTTGAGAATGGATGATCTGATGGATTGCCTGAGTGGGGCAAATTATTTTTCGAAGATTGATTTGAAGAGTGGATACCATCAGATTCACATGAGAGAGGGTGATGAATGGAAGACAGCGTTCAAGACAAACGAAGGTTTGTACGAATGGTCGGTCATGTCGTTTGGTTTGACAAACGCGCCGAGCACATTCATGAGGCTGATGAATGAAGTCCTGAGGGAATTCATCAGGAAATTCGTTGTCGTATATCTGGACGATATATTGATATTCAATAAGACGAAGGCTGAGCATTTGAATAATTTAGCCATTGTGATGAGAAGACTGCAGCAGGAGAAGTTGTTGGTCAATATGAAGAAGTGTTCCTTCATGCATACATAACTCATTTATTTGGGTTTTGTGATTTCAGCAAATGAGTTGAAAATGGATCCTGAAAAGGTGGAAGTGATCAAGAATTGGCCATCGCCTAGAAATGTTTTCGAGGTGAGAAGTTTCCATGGATTGGCTAGTTTCTACAGAAAGTTTATCAGGAATTTCAGTGGAATTAGCGCAGCAATGATGGACACCATGAAAAAATGACATAAAATTTTTCATTGGACAACAGAGGCTGAGAGGAGCTTCAATCTGTTGAAGTGGAAGATCATAGAGCAACCAATTCTGGTGTTGTCGAACTTTAGGAAGACATTTTAGGTGAAATGTGATGCAAGCGGATATGTCAAAGGAGGGGTCTTGAGTCAAGATGACAGGCCAGTTGCATATTACAGCGAGAAGCTGGATGATGCAAAGATGAAATACTCCATGTATGATAAAGAGTTTTATGCCATCATACAGGCATTGAAAAAGTGGAGGCATTACTTGATACCCAAAGAATTTGTATTGTACAGTGATAATCATGCGTTGCAGTTTGTGAGTCAACAAGAGAAGTTGAACCAGAAGCATGCAAAATGGGTAGAGTACATGCAGAATTTTACATTTGTGATCAAACACATTTCAGGAACTGCTAACAAAGTGGTTGATGCATTGAGCAGGAAATGTTTGTTGTTACAGGAGTTCAGAGTCAAAACATTGGGTTTTGAAAATCTGAGAGATATGTATGCCGGAGATGCAGACTTCGGAGAAGCATACGAGGCAGTTGAGAATCCAGTTCTCAGAGATCAGAGTCCGTGGATTGACTACCTGATCCAGGATGGATTGTTGTTTCGAGGCAACCAGCTGTGTATTCCAATTTGCTCCATGAGGGAGAATCTGCTGAAGGAAAAGCACAATGGTGGATTAGCAGGTCACTTTGGACATGACAAAACATTTTCCAAGCTAAGTGAATCGTATTTTTGGCCGGGCATGCGAGCAGATGTCCAAAGGTTTGTTGGAAGGTGCCGAATTTGCCAGCATTCGAAGGGCCGGAAGTAGAATGCTAGATTTTATCAACCATTGCCCATACCCGAGAGACCATGGGAGGCAATTAGCATGGATTTTGTGTTAGGTTTGCCGAGGACGCAGAGAGGAGTTGATTCCATCTTTGTGATGGTGGACAGGTTTTGAATATGGCACATTTCATTCCGTGTCAGAAGACCAGCGATGTGATGCACATCGCAAACTTGTTTTTCAAAGAAATTGTTAGACTGCATTGATTGCCGAGAAGCATAGTCTCGGACAAGGATACTAAATTCATAGGTCATTTTTGGAGGACGCTATGGAAGAAGCTAGGGACTAACTTAGCGTTTAGTTTATCTTACCATCCGCAGACAGATGGAAAAATAGAGGTGGTGAACAGGATTCTGGGGGATCTATTGAGAAGCTTGGTGACAGAGAACCACAGCAGTTGGGACCAGATATTACCACAGGCAGAATTCGCATACAACGATTCGGTGAATCGGAGTACTGGAAAAAGATCATTCCAGATTTTATATGGGACACAGCCAAGGGGAGTTTCTGAGCTCAGGGAGTCAGAACAGGGTATGACTAGCAGTGCTAGCGCGAAACAATTCACTGAGGCGATGCAGGAACTACACAGTCAAGTGAAGCAGCGACTGATGAAGTCCAATCAAGAGTACAAGCGTAGAGCCGATCAGCAGAAGAGGCAACTTCAGTTCGAAGTGGGTGATTTGGTTCTGGCGCACTTAAGGAAGGAAAGGTTCCCAAGGGGAACATATAACAAGCTCAAGATGAAAAATATTGGGCCATGCAAACTCCTGAAGAAATTTGGGGAGAATGCATATGAGCTTGAGTTGCAGGATGGCATCGGGATATCTCTGATTTTTAATGTTTCGGATTTATACCCATACAAGGCTGGAGAAGCAGAGACTAGAACTAAGGAACCAGTGATTCAGTGGCAAAAGCAATTACCAGTTGCACAGAAACCGCAGATGGAGTGCATACTGGACAAGCGAATGGGAAAGAAGACCAGGCGAAAGCAGTATTTTGAATACCTGGTAAAATGGAAGAATCACCTAGTGGACGATGCTAGCTGGGAAAATGAAGAAGTGATACAGAAGCATGGATGGACTGTGCAGGAGATCATGGACAGGAGCCCATGAATATTTTCAAGCCGAGGAGTATGATGCAGGAGCATCGCTCACTCATCAAGCGAGCCAGCACATCGAGCAGAAAAGACAGCTGGAGCGCCTATACAAATTTTGAATTGCTTTGAAAGTTGTTGCGCCGCTCTTTAATGAAGACAAATTTAAAGAAGTGCACTTGTATTGTAAAGGGGACCTTGAGCCTTTAAGCTCTCGTCCTTAGTAGATAGGAAGGCATTTAAAAGATTTAATGTTGTTAGATAGGAATTAATTGTAGAATTGATAGTTGTAGAATTCGAGAGGGAAAACGGAATATAGGCACCCTCCTTTGTATCATTGTATTATCATCAAGCATTCAGAAGAGAAGAGCAGGCAGAGAACTTGTGAAGAACACCCATGTATAGATTTGAGTTAATAGAGAAGAGTCTTTGATTCAAATTCATGTCTGGTGTTGTTTCTATGTGGGTATGTTGCTTATGTGCTCATGAATGTTTTGTTTTCCTTGTATGCATTTTCTTTTGAATACGTTGTGCATGTGATTTTAGAGGGTTACTGAAGTCTGAGAGAGAAGAGAATGAGTTTCAATTGTTTCTCTATTTGAGCCAGGAGATTCCTGCATAGAGTGAAGTCGAATTCATCCACATAGAGTGCGTTGATGAGGCTCAACAATTAAACTCTTATTCTCGTTCACCCAGAAGTTGATTGGGGTTGGCAGAGCCGTGCAAGGTGTGCGCAGGCTAGAATTAGTCTCAGTTGTGAATCTGAGCAGAGAGAGGGAGCTAAGGACTACTGTTGCAGGAAGTGCACAGAGTCTGAGGAATTCATCACTTGAGAAGTTGTTGAGCGCGAGCGCAAGGAGTGCGCATACATTCCTCTAAACGAGTCAGAGTGAACAAGCTCAAGAGAGATAGAACCTTTGTGATCTCATTATCCGGGAGCGTGGAAAGTTCGTTCCAAGGGAGGTTTCAAGCAGAATCTATAGGTACAGACTTGGAGAACAAGTCACGGTAGGAGTACTTAGTCATTTTGAGAAAACATCAAGGAGGAAGAATTGACGCCCAGGATTCGCCGAGCAGATTTGTGAAATCCCGTCGATCGTCCGATCTAAGAGAAGTTGCGCGGAGGTTAACACTTAGGCGAAAGGAGGAAACGGGCCATCGGGATTCGGCATATCGGGGTTCACAGAGGTGAGAGTTTCATACTCGCCGAAATCGCAATTCACGATTCCCCGAAATCGTTGGAGCCGTCGATCGTGACAGGGACAGGTGGCACAAGATCCCGGGGAGTTGGGGTTCGGCACTTCGGAACTTTTGGTGTCGAAAGAATCATGGAGGATTCACGAAACTCCAAGTTGCAACGGGTCCCACGGTGATAGCGTGTGGCATTGACAGGTGGCATCGTGTATTCGGGGTTCGGGACTTGGAAGGTCGTGTGAAACGGTGCCGCGAACATCGCGAATTCTCGATCGGCGATTTCCCGATCGCTACAAGTGTGTGGGGTCCAAGCGACAGCAGTGTGGACAGGTGTCATCGGAGGATCGACACATCGGGGTTCGGAGTTTGAAACTTCAGATTGCCGGCATCACGAGTAGCGATATCCCGATAGGGAAATCCCCGATGGGGATGGAAGCGTCAACTATTGACCATCAAGGTTCGGGGTTTTGAATTTCACGAGAAGTGTGCCTACAAGTTTCGTGATATCACGAAACCCGATTTCCCGATTAGCAAGGGGAGATCACCAAAGGAATTACTGTGGGTGAAGAATTCTCGATAGGGAATTGGAAGAGCATTCACGCTCTTCGGGCCTGAGTGGAAAGAGAAGGTCCTGGTAGAAGCGGTCGGGCTGCGAGGGTCGCGACAATTCGCACCAAAGTTCGTCAAACTTGCCACGTTACATGAAACGACATTTGAGAGACTCAAGATTCGTCGCAATATCCACAACATAACGTCGCAAGAGCATCAAAATAGTCGTCCCAAAATGACCCAAATTTTCTAGTGGCATACCATACAAGGAAATGGTATGGTATGCATTTGCATTGGCATTGGCATGGCAATGGAAATGGAAATGGTATGGTATGCATTGGTATGTTATGCATTGACATTGGCATGGAAATGGAAATGGAAATGGTATGGTATGCATTGGCATTGGAAATGGCAATGGTATGGTATGCATTGGCAATGGTATGTATTGGCAATGGAAATGGCATGCATTGGTATGGTATGTATTGAATGCATTGCATTGGTTTGGTATACATTTCATTAGTATGACATGCATTGTCAATGCATACCATACAAGGCAATGCCAAGGAAATGTGTACCATACCAATGCATACCATTTCTATTGCCATTGCCAATGCATAACATACCATACCATACCATTGCATACCATAGTATAGCATAGCATACCATACCATACCATAGCATACCATTGGAAATGGTATGGTAATGCATACCATACAAGGAAATGGCAAGGAAATGCATACCATTACCATTTCCATTGCCATTTCCAAACTATACCATTCCATACCATACGATACCATTGCCAATGCATATGAGACAATGCATACAATGGTATGAATTGTCTGGCCATTGTATGGTATGCATTGACAATGGTATGGTATGGTATTGGAAATGGTATGCATTGCATTAGTATGGTATGCATTGTCAATGCATACCATACAAGGCAATGGCAAATAAATGCATACCATTGTCATTGTCAATGCATAGCATAGAATACCATACCATTGCATACCATATCATAGTGTACCATAGCATAGCATACCATACCATACGATACCATCGCATAGAATACCATAGCATACCATACCATTGGAAATGGTATGGTAATGCATACCATACAAGGCAATGGCAAGGAAATGCATACCATTTCCATTTCCATTGCCAAACCATACCATTCCATACCATACCATACCATTGCCAATGAATACCATACAATGCATACAATGGTATACATTTCCTTTCCATTGTATGGCATGCATTGGCAATGGTATGGTATGGTATGGTATGGTGTGCATTGGTATGCCAATGCATACCATACCATACCATTTCCAATGCATTGGTATGGTATGAATTTCCTTTACATTGCCTTGTATGGTCTGCATTGGCAATGGTATGGTATGGTATGGTATGAATTGGCAATGGTATGAATTGCCTTGCCATTGCATGGTATGAATTGTCAATGGTATGGTATGGTATGGTATGCATTGGTGTGCATTGGCATTGGCAATGGAAATGGAAAGGGTATGGTATGCATTATAAATGGTATGCTTTGTTATGGTATGCATTGTCAATGGAAATGGTATGGTATGGTATGGTATGCATTGGAAATGGCAATGGAAATGGAAATGGAATTGGTATGTATGGTATGGATTGCCAATGGTATGCATTGGCAATGAAAATGGCATTGGTATGGTATGGTATGCATTGGCAATGGAAATAGTATGCATTGGAATTGGCATTGGTATGGTATGGTATGGTATGCATTGGCATTTCCATTGGTATGCATTGGAAATGAAAATGGTATGCATTTCCTTTCCATTGTATGGTATGCATTGGAAATGGAAATGGTATGCATTGTCTTTCCATTGTATGGTATGAATTGGAAATGGTATGTTATGGTACCTCATGCATTGGCATTGGAAATGGCAATGGAAATGGTATGGTAAGCATTGGAAATGGTATGTTATGGTATGGTATTCCTTGCCTTGGTATGGTATGCCTTTCCTTTCCTTTCCGTGGTATGGTATGTTATGTCTTTCCATGCCATGCCTTGCCATGCCTTGCCATGCCTTGCCTTGCCTTCACTTGCCATGTCTTGTATTTTCATACCATGCCTTTCCATCCCATGCCTTGCCATGTCATTCCATGCCATTCCATTCCATTCCTTTCCTCGCATTCACTTGGAATGGATTTCCTTTTCCATGCTATGCCTTTCCATACCATGTGATTCTTTTCCATGCCATTCCTTGCCTTCACTTACCATGTCTTGTATTTCCATACCATTCTTTTCCATACCATTCTTTTCCATCCCATGCATTGCCATGTCATGTCATGCCATGCCATGCCATTCCATGCCTTGCCTTGCCTTGCATTCACTTGGCATGCCTTACCTTTTCCATGCCATGCCTTTCTATACCATGCCATTCTTTTCCATGCCATGTCTTGCCATACCTTTCCTTGCCTTCACTTGCCATGTCTTGTCTTTCCATCCCATGTCTTTCCATGTCATGACTTCACTTGTCATGCCTTTCCTTCACTTTACGTGCCTTGCCTTGCATTGAATTTCCATGTCATCAAAGGATTCATACGTAAAAATTACAATCAAAGGATTCATTAAGCATGCAATTCTACAACTTGTTATCCCATATTTCTTATATAAAAATACTTGCATGAGAATTTCAATGTTTTGGTCAATGAGGCATAGTGCAATTTCTGAAGAGGGGGTCGATTTTCAAGAAAAATGTGTTGGGAATTTGTGAGTAGTGTAGTCCTGTGGTACTTGGCCAAATAGACTTGTGGGATCTTATGGAACTCTATTATGCCGCTCGGTTTGAATTTTATTCCCCCAAACAAAATTGGCCACATGTCCCTAAATGGCTTGAAGAGGTGAGTTGCAACTCATGATAAAAATCAAACCAAGACTCGGATGGGAGAACCATAAGCTGCATTGGATCTAGAGCACCGAGTTTCAACTAGGGGTCCCTCTCATTCTGTCCACTGGAAAATCGTTTGTTGGAGTATCTCCGACACTAGGGTTTTGGTCAATGAGGAATAGTGCAATTTCTGAAGAGGAAGTCAATTTTCAAGAACACTGTGTCGAGCATTTGTGGGTATTGTGTTCATGTGGGCCTTGGCAAAATAGACTTGTGGGATTTTACAAAACTCCGTTATGATACCCGGTTTGTATTTTATGCCCCCTAACCAAATTGGCCACATGTTCCTGAATGGCTTGAAGAGGCAAGTTGCAACTCACAATAAAACTCAAACCAAGACTCGAATGGGAAAACCGTCAGTTGCATTGGATCTAGAGAACCAGGTTTTAATTAGGGGGGCGCCTTCATTGTCATTCCATCCATCAAAAAAACATTTTTTGGAGTATCTATGGCACGAGGGTTTTGGCTAATTAGGCATAGTGCAATTTCTGAAGAGAGGGTCGATTTTCAAGAACACAGTGCGTGGGCCTTAGCCAAATATACTTGTGGGGGCTTACAAAACTCCATTATGCCACTTGGTTTGTATTTTATGCCCCCATACCAAATTGGCCACATGTCTCTGAATGACTTCAAGAGGCATGTTGCAACTCGCGATAAAACTGAAACTGAGACTTGGATGGGAGAACTATTAGTTGCATTGAATATGGAACACCAAGTTTCAACTAGGGGGCCCCCTCTGCTATCATTTCATCCATCAGAAAACCATTTGTTGGAGTATATATGACACTAGGGTTTTGGTCAATCAGTCATAGTCCAATTTCTGAAGAGGAGATTGGTTTTCAAGGATACTCTGTCAGGCATTTTTGGGTAGTGTATTCGCGTGGGACTTAGAAAAATAGACTTGTGGGATCTTAGAAAATTTTGTTATTCCACTCGGTTTGTATGTTATGTCCCCAGACCAAATTGGCCACATGTCCCTTAATTACTTAAAGAGTTGAGTTGTAACTCGCAATAAAACTCAAACCGAGACTCGAATGGGAGAACCTTCATTTGCACTAGATCCAGAAAATTGGTTTCAACTAGGGGGGCCCTCTGCTGTGATTTCGTCCACTGAAAAACCATTTGTTGGAGTATCTCTGACACTAGGGTTTTTCTCAGTTCTTATTACATGTGTTTAGGCAAGGCATGTCATGGCAAGGTAAGTGAAGGAAAAACATGGAAAGTTATAAGGAAAGTGAAGGAAAGGTATGGCATGCAAAGTGATAAGGCAAGGTAAGTGAAGGAAAGGCACATAAATTGAAGGAGGGAAAGGAAAGGAAAGGAAAGTGAAGGCAAGGTAAGGCAAGTGAAGGAAAGGAATTACATGCTATGGAATGGCATGGAATGGAATGGAAAATAAAAGACAAGTGAAGAGAAGGCAAGGCATGAATGGAAAGGAAAGTGAAGGAAAGGCATTACATGCTATGGAATGGCATAGAATGGCATGGAAAAGGCAAGAAAAGTGAAGGAAATGCCTACAACATACATGCTAGCACCATGATTTCCATGGCTAAGGTTAGAGGTTTGCCAACAATTTTGTAAATTCATGCATGTTAGCACCCATATTTTTTTTATGACTGGAAACATCTAACATATCCAAGGGTCATTTTCAAAAGGAATCTTTAATTTATTTATCCCTTTTCCATTTGAAAGTACGCACTGCAAAATTCATTGTGCACTGCAAAATTCATTGCGCACTGCGCAGAGGATGTTGTCGCGCAAAGAAGGTTGTCATGCATAGGATGTTGTCATGCAGTGTATTTCATCATGCAATGGGTTGTCGTGGATAGGATGTTGTCACGCAGTGGATTTTCCTATGCACAAGCTACAGGTTGCACTGTGCAAATTATCGGTTTAGTGATCAACTTCAAGATTAATTTCTGACCAACTAGAGAGGAATTTTGAAATTACCCGAGAGGTTTTTGTCGAGGACAATCCAAATAATAAAAACCTCTTAGATTTTCAAAATGTGTCATGGATGGGGATATTCGAAGGAATCTTTGAGCCATATGTTTGAGTTTTCATGATTTCCTGTCCGAGACATGTTTTTTCTACACATATTCCAGCCATATGGAGACGAATATCAAGAAAATGAGAGAGGTTTTTATTTATAACGAGATTAAGTACAAAAACCTCTCTCAGTTTATAAAAATAGTTTTTTATCAATGAGATAAGATGTCATCTTTAATGCTTATTTTCCCATTTTGCTGAGCAAAACCGCTGTGTTTTTTGCTATAGGTTACTGTTGCATAGTAGACTTGTTGTGCAGGGGTGACAGAGTGTCCAATAGTGCACATGATGACTAATCAGAACCATATGGTTTAATTTTGATCATGATCAATGGTTGTAAATAATATTTCTGATATGATTATGATTTGGCAAAGTCAAGTTTTTTGTTTTTAGTGAATCCGTTGAAGTTATTGTTCTATTTGAAAGAAAATGGATCCATGATTATAGGAGGGAGGAGTTTGACCCAAGAATCCAAGGGTGACATTAGTTTTATATATATGGGGATCATTTCCATGTAAAATGGGTTGGTTGGAAAAATTGGTAGACAACAACTATTGTATGTAATCTGAGTTTTTTGACTGAAATTTAATGCAAAGGTCATGTGACTTGATGAAAAGATTCTAGTTGTAACAATTGGATGTATTGTGCTTCTTTATTTACGTATGTGCTTCCTTTTATCTTTATTTCATATCTTTTTTTGTCTATTTCAGAACGAATTTTCAAACCTGTGGATTCGTTGTACATCGCCCCTTGTTCGCACCACTTAGACAAAATGTTTTCCTCTAAAGCTAACTCTGAATTCACTCGCAGCAGTGCTCCTGAGTTACTTCCAATTTTTTCTCCCGCCACATTACATTTTACACTGAAGATTGTTGCTCGCCTAGCCTTATCCTCTCAAGTCCAGTCACTGAGTCATTTATCTCTGTCATTTCCTCAAATCGACTCCATAACCCAAGTGTTACCTTCTTGCGCCAATATAACCAAAACCCATTTTTATCAAAGGTGTTAAATCTAGACACTACTCTCAATGCCATATCCTACGCAAAGACCGTGCCTTCCAAGAGAGACCTCTCTAGATCCAAAAGGCTAGTTTCGGGTCTCAAAGTTGGTTGAAAAAGTTACCTTTGTCGTCTGTTTAACAACCAAACAGATTTACAGAGTGCTAACATTCTGGAACCGTTGTCGGGGATGGAATTGAATGAAACTTTCCCTGGGAAGAATGACATTGTTGCAATTCTAAGGTCTGAGAGCAGTAGACACTTAGGCACATATTGGTTGTATTTCTGCTCTAGTGACTCCACACATCAGAAAATCATTTGGAGGTGATTCCACTGGCAGAAGAATCCAGAGCTAAAGTTTTCATGGCGACTCTAATCAATCTTCAAATGTGATTCAAAGACTCCACTGGAAAATGAGACCCATTGAAAGAGATATGGAAGAGTAGTATGGAAAAATCAGGTACTCGAGCTTGAGTTTAGTCCAAGAAGTATTTTTCTATTTTATCAATATCTTCTTGTCCTTTCCTCAGTTTTTAAAAATAATATTTCTTCACTTACTTCATTCAAATGAATCCCAAATATATACCCTTGTATATCCTTCATTGCAAACTGTAGGTATACCTCCTTCTTCTTGTACAACCGATATTCACCAAGCTCCTTCCTCTGAGCCATATGATGTTCATGATCATTCTTGTGAGCTTAATGAAACCAAAGTTGAGCTTGTACCTTCTGTTCTTAATCCTACACCCTCCAAGATTCAAGAAAGATGTAGTCCTCTTAAACTTCCTTCCATCCTTCATGACTTTCCTCTGAAACATTATAAATATCTTCCTAGGTTCGATGGAGAGCTTGATGGACAATCAGCTGAAAAGTATATTCAGGTCTTTGAGCATTTCATAAACCTTTTAGAGATCAAACATGATGATGTGTCTGTGAGGGCCTTTTCTCAGTCCTTACAAGGAGATGCCAAAGCATGGTTCAGACATTTGCAGCCTCAGTCAATTAGCTCGTGGGATGAATTGAGGGAAGCCTTCCATAGATTTTGGGGTGAGAAAAAGTCATGGAATCTACTCCTTTCAGAGTTTTATGCCATGAGAAGAATGAAAGATGAAACCATATCAAATTTTAGTAGGATGTTTGCTAGTATTTATTATAAACTTCCTAAATAAGTCCAACCTCCTGAAGTCGCTTCCATGCTCCATTATGTAAGATCCTTTCAATCAGACTTATCTATTCTTATGATGGAGAGGAAGTCTATGTCTTTGCATCAGATGTTCAACAATGCTCCAGAAGTTGAAGACAATATTCAAGCATGTAAGGAGCTGCAAAATCAGATTTTGGATGAGAAATTGAAAGCCGAGGAACAGGAGACTGTGCATAATATGCAGGAGGTTGATCATGTCATAATTTTTCTTGAAGGATGTCATGAGGATGTGTTTGCAAATAATGATGATCAGCTTGAAGAACAATCTACTCTCTCGAATTTCTTTGATACTAATTTAGTTTCTGATCCATCTCATGATAAGCACGGGGTTGATTGTTTTATGTATTCATTTGTAGACAGTCAAGAAAATGAATTTGCAAATCAGCTTGTTGAAGAGCATGTTGATGTCCCAAGCTTTTTCGTGTTGGATGACATTGCAAATATTGTTAATTTTCTTATATATGATGAATAGGATGATGATCATGGTGTTGACTTCCTAGAACAACCAGCTGCATTTTCTCTATCAGAAAATGTTCCTTTTCAACAATGTAATGAGGGAAATCAGCCTACATATCGTAGTTACAAAGAAGAAAGTATTGAATCAGATGAAGGAAATTCTTTGCCTTTATTATTTTCTTCATTTAAATTGTTGAAAGAAAATTTTGCGATCATCACTAAAGCAAAGAAATGTGTTCTGATGCAAAATCACATTGATTCATGGGAAACAATTGACAAGAAATTGCAGAAATCTTCTCATGTGTTTAATGACCTTGTTTCTTGTTATATGGAAGGTTTAATCAGTTCAAAATTATAGTCACTACTCGAAGATGAATTTGAAAATGAGTGTGTTCAAAAATCCAAATAAATTGAAAAATGTGCATATGACAACAATGAAGAAAATGAAGAAATTTTTGAATTAGATGAAGGAACTTTGACATTGTGTTTTTCATCTTTCGAATTGCTGAAGAAAAATGTTTATAATGTTTCAAATCAGAAATCCTACAGGCATGATGTTGAATATGAAGAAAGTAGTGGACTTGCAAATGAAAACCGTCTTCCATTATGTTTTTCTTCCTTTGAATTGTTGAAAGTAAATCATGAGATAACAGAGAAAGCAGTGAAGTCTGATTTCCTTCATAGTGACATTGTTTTACATGAGAAAATTGTTATCAGTGAAGAGGAACAACAACCTTCTCATACCTTTAATGACCCTGTTGTTGATTATATGGAAGGGTATTTTAGTTCAGATTTGCAGCCTGTGATCAACTATCAACTTGGAAATAAATATGATGGTCAATCAATGTCAGTGTTCGATATAGATTGTTTGCCAATAGGGGTTTTATTTCAGCCAGCACTGTTTTCTTATTTAAAAGATTGTTATTTCCAACAGTCTCAACATATTTTTCATCCTTTTTGTGGTAATCAATAGGTTGGATTACATGAAAACAAGGATGTAGTTGAAGGGGTGAAACATGATTTTTGTTTTATGCACGTTCTGGAGGATCCATTTGTAGTTTTTTTGGAGGCAGAAAACAGTCTCAATGTTTTTGATTTTTTAAGATTTGAATTTATAGATAAATTTTTGAACGAATTAACAGTAAACAGGGTTTGGAACAAGCATGTGCAAAGAAAGAAAAAAGTGGATAAAGTTCTTGCATGGTTGCATTGACATTTTGATTTCACTTCATTGACATATTTTTCAGAAGTTAGGGTAGGTAGGAGTACGAATAAGCTCGGTACTATGAGCATTTCTTTTAGAAATCTGCAGTTTTGATCTTCAGCTTAGTTTCAGATTTTCAGTTTGGAGCATATATAGTTTTGGGTTTTCAATGGATGCAAGTTACAAATTACAATTGGAAAGTTGAGTTTGGGATAAACCCAATGGATTGGCACATGGTCTACTATTCTTTTCTACCTCACAGGGAGGAAAGTATCCCCGTTGGAGCCAGCTGTTAGCACCATGATTTTCATGGCTAAGGTTAGAGGTTTGCCAAAAAAATTGTAAAGTCATGCATGTTAGCACGCATATTTTTTTTATGACTGGAAGCATCTAACATATCCAAGGGTCATTTTCAAAAGGAAGCTTTAATTTATATATCCCTTTTCCATTTGAAACTGTGCGCTGCAAAATTCATTGTTCACTGCGCAGAGGATGGTGTTGCACAAAGAAGGTTATTGTGCATAGGATTTTGTCATGAAGTGGATTTCGTCGTGCAGTGGGATGTCGCGCATAGGATGTTGTCATGCAGTGGATTTTCCTGTGCACAGGCTACAGGTTGCACTGTGCAAATTATTGGTGTAGTGATCAACTTCAAGATCAATTTATGACCAACTGGAGAGGAATTCTAAAAATCCCCGAGAATTGTTTTTCAAGGAAAATATAGATAATATAAACCTCTCTCATATTTGTAAAATGTGTCATGGATTTGGATATTCGAAGGAATATTTGAGCCATATTTTGCAGTTTTCGTGATTCCCTGTCCGAGACATGTTTTTGCGACACATATTCCAGACATATGGAGAAAAATTTCAAGAAACCGAGAGAGGTTTTTCTTTATAACGAGCTTAAATACAAAAACCTCTCTCATTTGATAAAAATAGTTTTTTATTAGTGATATACAATGTCATATTTAACGCTTATTTTCCTAGTTTGCTGCACAAATCTGCTGCGTTTTTTGTTGTAGGTTACTGTTGCGTAGAAGACTTGTTGTGCAGAGGTGAGTGTCCAACAGTGCACATGATGACTCATCAAAATCATATGGTTTAATTTTTATCATGATCAATGGTTGTAAAGAATATTTCGGTTATAATTATGATTTGGCAAAGTCAGGTTTTCTATTTTTAGTGAATCTGTTGAAGTTATTGTTCTCTTTCAAAGAAAATGAATCCATGATTCTAGGAGGGAGGAGTTCGACCCTAGCATCCAAGGGTGACATCAGTTTTCTATATATGGGGATCATTTCCATGTAAAAGGGGTTGGTTGGAAAAATTGGTAGATAATAGCTATTGTATGTAATCTGAGTTTTTTGACTGAAATTTAATGCAAAGGTCATGTGACTTGATGAAACGATTCTAGTTGTAAAAGTTGGATGTATTGTGCTTGTTTCTTTACGTATGTGTTTCCTGTTATCTTTATTTCATATCTCTTTTTGTCTATTTTGGAACAAATTTTCGAACACGCGGATTCGTTGTACAACGCCCCTTATTCGCACCACTTAGACAAAACGTTTTCCTCTAAAGCTAACTTTGAATTCGCTCGCAACAATGCTCCTGAGTTACTTCCTATTTTTTATCCCACCACATTATGTTTTACACTGAATATTGTTTCTCTCCTAGCCTTATCCTCTCAAGTCTGGTCACTGAGTCATTTATCTCTGTCATTTCCTCAAATCGACTCCATAACCCAAGTCTTACCTTTTTGCGCCAATATAACCAAAACCCATTTTATCAAAGGTATTAAATCTAGCCACTACTTTCAAAGACATATCCTGCGTAGAGACCGTCCCTTCCTAGAGAGCCCTCTCTATATCCAAAAGGCTAGTTTCGAGTCTCAAAGTTGGTTGAAAAAGTTACCTTCGTCGTTTGTTTAACAACCAAACAGATTTACGGAGTGCTAACAATACACAACCATTGAAATACATGAACATTTTTGGATTGGCCACCAAATCCAATGTTGATCCATCTATATGTTCTTCTCCTTAAGGTGATTGTAGTACAACTGAAAACAATGTTGTACATAGGCTAAGTCATGGCACCGATCATCACTTATGTAGAAGTGATACTCTTTCAATATAACTTTGTTTTGTTCATTAATATTTGGTCCATGCCTATATGTGATATGTACCATTATGCTGACCTTCTCTGAGTGATAATATTGGCTTTGAATCTCATTTTGCGGTTGAAGGGTGTAGTTCTCAGCAAAATTGACCACTGATAACACAGTATCAACATGAAATGTATCTCTGCATATTCTAAAATACTCGTCCTACCATCGAGCCACATGGACATGCTAAACATAATGTCATGTATTTTCGATGAAGTCCTTCATGAAGTCACAAACTTGTACTTGGGAAGTGACCAATTGTATATCTTTTCTTTCATGTCCTCCATCAATATCATATGTCACATATTTAAAGATTTGCAAGACAACCTCCTTCCTCCCCAATTCATACTCATCGCTTACATGCATGCACTTTCTTAATAATTCCATTCCACCGCACCTGGGGCATGTCCCATATAATCATGGATTTTTATAAAATGTAAAACCCTCTGGCCTTGTACACAAGATGTTGTGAATAAAGTCTCTAGATGATGACGACAACAATATAACTGGGGATTCCTACAAAAGGGTGTTATGAAAAACATGAAATGTGTGTGTGTGTGTGTGTGTGTGTGTTTGTGTCATAATAATAACCATACTCAATGTGATATATACAACAAAACATGGTACGAATTGTGTTTATTCGAACATACCAAGGCTTTCATTTATGGAAATATCTTTGGCCTAAGTTAATTGCACTATGTATTGTTATAAATCTCTCATACAATTTTTTCTATGTAATGTCAAGATAGTGTTTAATATGGGGTTCACGGTCCCTAGATTCCCTTCTCAATTTTAGTACATATTTTTGGTTGGAAGAGGGTCATGAGTTCTCATGCCAGAAATTATGAACTAGTCCCTTAACCGCCAATTAAATTCATGTCAGAACGAGGTAGCCTTCTAGTGAAGGCCCACAAATATGTTGGGGAACTTGTGTCGAGGCTATCTCGTCTATGAGAATACTTTATAAGGGTTTTGAAATTTCATTTCAAGAGGTGAGAGGTTTGTTGTAGCAAACGATGTTTTCTTGTGATATTCCTAACAATTGACTGGGACAAGACACGTCAGGCTGCATTGCGATCTTTAGAACGAGAATTATTACCAATTATTTGAAAAACATCTATAAGGTTTTGTACTATATGATGACTTGTTTATACACTTTTGATTGTTTTAATGCCTAAAATTCTCCTAACAACAATCAAACTTCTAGATTTTAACAAAGATAAAAATAATTGGCATTTAGCAGCATCAGATTTTGGTTTAAAATATTCTTGAATGATTTTATAAGAGTGATAATGAAAAATACGGTTAGGTAACTTACCTTCATGTGATTCTAGACCACTTTCATCGACCTTAATGCATTTAGGAGTTCTTCATTGCACAATTCTCAATCTAGGTAGGGACGATGAACCCATATTTTGAGACTCCTGACCTCCCTGTTGTGGAGTTAACAATGTTGTCATTCTTTCCCCTTCAATCATTGATGGATCAATTGTGGGAGGAGAGTGGAAATTGGATTGTTTAGTTTCTGGAACATTTTGACTATCTAACAAGACATTGCACCACATGACCTTCTTCACAAAGTTTTCTTCCAAATTTTCATGCAATGGTCTGGAAATAGCACAAAAGTCTTGATGAATCTAACAAGAACACTAAAAAAAGTAAAACATGTATGCGCAGGATGTTTTTGTCTGAAGTTGTTGCAGTTTTTCCTCAACCATGAGATAGATGAGGTGGGGTGTGATTGGCACCAAAAAATTCCCTGCAGGAATGTGCATGCATTCCTAGAATGCGTGCACACTAAATATTGTGCATGTTCTAGGAACACGCACACGTTCCTCCTGAGCATAAATGACCAACTCAGCCAAATCACAGGAGCACATGCACACTCTTAATGCAATAGATATAGAATTTAATATACACCAAAACTCTTTATGGATAAAAATGTATAGGGGTATGGGGACAACTAAGGCCTAAGGGGTTAGGATTGAAAATGATTTCAAGGATAGAGTAACGGTTAGAGAACCAAGATGTGTGTGATGTGGGTGCAAGGGTTGTACACAAGGTATATGCATAGTGCAATCAGGGATCAAGTTAAGATAGGGTTAAGGATTGAGTATAAGTTGTGCGTAGGGTTAGATGGAGCTAGGGGGTCTATGTCATTATCTACATCAAGCTCTAGGTCAATGTATAAATATAGATCTATCTCTATGTGGTGGTCTAGTTCATGGTATACGTCAAGCTCTAGGTCTGGTGAAAAGATATTTGGAGGAATGGAACCTACTGAAATGGAAATTATGACCATTTGGAGGCTTATATATTATGATATTGCAATGCAACCAAATTGAAAAGACTATTTGGAGGCACAGAGATAGTGAGATTTCAATGAACCCTTTGGAGGCCCAGATATCATGAGATTGCAGTACACTTGAGTTTAAATGATCGTTTGAGGCGGAAAGATGTGAGATTGCAGTGCACCCTTTGGAGTGTCGGATCAGCTCTGATTATGATTAGGGTTATATTCTATATTTTCTGGGATGGGGTGGAGATAAGAAAATGTGTTGCAAAGAGAACATCATTTTCATTCATTTAATTTACAATTTTTCTTTTGCAGTTTGTTTTCTTTGCTGATATGATATTTATTAAGGATGACAGAGTAGGTATGAGCTTTGATTTCTCAAATATACAAAGTAATCTTCTTTATGTGAGTGGATTAATCAAGATCTGTTTGCAGGTTAAAGATAATGAGTAATAGAGAAACAACAACAAGTCATGATAGGTTTCATTATTTTGGGCATTGTCAAGCTCTAGGATAATGCCTAAATATAGATCAAGCTCTATGTCATGGTCTAGGTCATGGTCTAGATCTATTTCATGGTCTAGGTAATGGTCTAGGTCTGTGCCTAGCAGGGGGTATAGAGAGTGAGAGAGTGAAAGTATGGGGGGTAA
>SNQJ01S0037344.1:134155-164975 GCA_010110895.2 Picea sitchensis
TTCATTATAAAAATAAATAATAATAAATTTTCATTACTTTTAATAGTAATAATCACTTGCATTATAAAAATAAATAGTAATCCATATCTCCATTACAAAATAATAATAATCTGGATATTTGAAGACTTGCTCACAACAAATATAACAAATATAACAAATATGATGGAGGTGGATTCACTCTTTTTTCATTTTCAGAATTAAGATTCCAATTTTATCATGTGCCACTTTTTTGTCATGTGTATACGTGTATCTCTGTCAAGACTGTCAATAATAATTTTAGAGCTCATTATTATTCAATAAAAATAATATTACTACATATTTAAGAATATAAAATTAATACGTGTATCTCTGTCAAGACTGTCAATAATAATTTTAGAGCTCATTATTATTCAATAAAATTAATATTACTACATATTTAAGAATATAAAATTAATTGAAGACTTGCTCACAACAAATATGCTGGAGGTAGATTCACTCTTTTTCATTTTCAGAAATTAAGATCCCAATTTTATCATGTACCATTTTTTTTGTCATGTGCAAATACATAGGTGTATCACTCTCAATAATAATTTTAGAGCTCATTATTATTTAATAAAATATTACTACGTATTTAAGAATATAAAATTAATATTATTACGTATTTAAGAATATAAAATTAATATTAAATATCGGAAGTGACCTTTACTAAGTACGTGTATATGTATGATAATTTTAGAGCTCTCCAATATAATATAAGTAACAATGAAAATTATTAAACAAAATATTTACATGTGTTTCACAATAATAATGCCTAACAGATTAACAAAACAAAACAAGAGAACTTCAAAAATAATATTAACATATATTTTATATTAAATATATTGAAAAAATATTTAAATTATTTACAAAATATTTGTGTGGATACAACTATAAGATAAAGCAATCTGAACCACAAAAATCATATTAACATATATTCCATGATGAAGAGTTCGTAAATTATATTACTTCATATGATATAACAAGTTAAACACGAGTTATACCATGGAACATTATAATGAATGCAAATGAGATGACATTTATACTCATGAATGCAAATGAGATGACATTCATACTCATGAATGCAAATGAGATGGAGAATCTCAATAAATTCTAATCTCGGAAGTCTCATACCTCTATTCATTTATTATCATTATTTAACATATCAAACATTTAATAATAATAAATATGAAAAACTATTGAATTTGTCTTCAAAAGTCGTGTCTCTCGCTTCTACCGAAAGGATGCTTGAGAACTTTCATGGAGTTTTGCATAGTTCCCTTTACCTTCTCCCCCTCCTACATAAAATCAATCTAAACTCTATTCATTTCATATATTGGAAATGAAATTAAGTTTTTAAATTCATTGTTAACCTGTTCAATTAAAAAAACTCCATTTTCTAATCAAATAATCAATGCGTTGCAAGAAGGAGTTGATTCATTCCTTCCTTCCTTTCCTTGTTGGGATTTCTCCTTGGCAGTTTGAGTAGTCTGAGAGGCCTTTTCCATTGTTTACTGACCAACTCCCTTGGTCTTTACATTGAATCTAACAAGAATCAACAAGTAGATCTTTAGCAGTTTCAGTTTGGCAGGGACTACTTTGTCATGCAACACTTGTTCTAATAATAAAGTAATCATTTTTATTTATTTATATTTTATTATTTTACTTTATTTATTCTTTTCTTTTTTCTATTTTTATAAAAAAAATTATCTATTTATTTAGTACTGTTGTTATTATATATATATTACTATTATAATTACTATTATGTAATGTTATAAAAAATTTTAGGCAAAAAAAGATATTATAGATTTACTATTGAGAACATACATAATTTTATAGTATATGTCCTTGGGAGGCTGCCACAAAATGGAAACCAGACCTCCCTCCCATGATCACCTCAAGATCTTTAAAAAATAGATTAGAAGTGTTTCCACAGTTTCATCTGCTCTACTTACTAATTTCTTCTAGGAAGCTTCGGCCTACAAGATTGGCCATAAATATGAGAGTTTCCTACAAAATCAGAGGAAAAACATAAATCCTCTAGAACCTAAAAACCAGGATAACTTTCTGACTCAAATGCTAACCATGGGGAAAAAACTACCTAGGGTCATCATAGCTTCCTTAATGGTCTGAGTACCACGCTTGCTTGCTAGACAATGCCTTGCATTTTTGTTGGATTACGTCCTTTCTTCTTCCTCGTCCACCGTAATGGTGTTTTCTTGGGTGCATGTTAGCTTCCTTCTTTCCTCTGCTCCATCCCTCTACATGTCCTTAGGGGTATTTGTCCTTTCATGGAATTGGATGCCAAATTTCTCCTTGCAAAATAGCTCGAATTTGGCTTCCAACACCATGATCGCTTGCAGGTGGCCCACATTTTATCTTGTTGTTGAACGATAGCCTAGGCCACCATTGATTTCGTCATCCAATAGAATTCCACAAGATGGAAGAACTTGTTGTCCCTGGTATGGGATTTCCCTGGGTTGGGAACCCATTCCTTCACAGGCCCCATTATTTCTTAGTCAGATATACTCTTCCTCTTTCTCAATACTTCCTCTTGGACTCTTCCCTTTAGTTAATTCTCTTCTATCGAGCACAGAGTCTCGTATCTCACCTTGGCTCCTCTGGCTTCCTTGGTCACGCGGAAATTGATTAAAGAAGGGGTTCCTGTAGGATGACTCCCACCTCCTTTCCTTAGATGTGAGACCTTATTCCTCAAAGGCACCGACTTCTCTCCTGCCATGGTTCACCGACAACCTCTTTCCATATTTTTGTACTTTGACCTTGTGACTCTTTTCACAATCCCACTATAATAATCCTAGAGGGAGGCGAAGAAGCTTTCTTCCATAGAAGACTAGATGATTCCAGTCATAGGGCAATGGCTTCGCCCACTCTCCTTCTTCCTATCAGAGAGACTTTTCTAACAGTAACAAAAAATCCAACTCTGCAAATCAGAATGACTTCATCAAGAAATTTCGACAGCCTGAGGATAAATGAGCTTCCATTTATTATACTCGGGGTTGTCATCCCGCTTGGAAATGACCCTGTACTTTCCCCACTTTCGCCCATTATTTCGACGGCTAATCTAGATCCTTTAGGGCCTGGGAAAATCCAACCTTATCATAATTGTATATGGTGTGGTTGGGTATGATGGTTTTTTCCTTCCCCCTTCAATCTACAGCTCGATCCAATTTGGGGAATTATGTCACTTGTTCATTAAGTCCTTCTTTATTTTTCCATGATGACTCATGGGAGACTAGACTACTCCACCTGTTGCCGAAATGACCTGTGTCCAGTTATCATTGTGAATCATGTTGAAACTTGGGCCTCTCATATCCCTCACATAGCTCACCCCTCTCCACATGTCCTAACATGTCATTGGGTGTCATGACGGTTGAGACGTGTAAGGTTATCCCTTAAGTATATTGTACCCATGTCATGCCATTGCCATTGGGATGCACTTTGGGCTTGTCCCACAACCACATTTTCAAGGTAGTCAGCGGTCACGTTGGCCCATCTCCTGACAAGGCTTGGGATAATCGTTGACGTGCCCCAGATGGTCATTTCCACCTCCTCGAGCCCAACAAACGATCTCCAATTTTTTGAGAATTTGTTTGGTGAGGTACCATTTATGATTTTTCATAGAGTCGAGACTAGAAGTTTGGAGTCTCCTTCAGCTATGAGCATCATGTATCCCCTCACCTTATCCCATTTCAAACCTACCAATAATCCCGCCAATTCCACTTCGTTGTTGGTGGTATGCCCCAATCTGACTGTGTAAAGGATGACAATTTCTCCCTTGGCATCCTTGAAGATTCATCCAGCCCCTCCCAGCCTTGGGTTACCCCTGGACGCCTCACCAAAATTCATTTTTAGGAAGCCTTGAGGGGGTTCTCCCATGTCTCTCCATGTAGCGGACATGGTTTCTGGTTTCTTGCTAATGGGAGCACCGACTTCCCTTTCCTTAGGCTCCATTTGGCTAATAGACAGTTCTCGTGCCCTGTCGCTATTAGGTCTTCCTATTTACAATGGGCTTCGACTATGGTCTCTCGAATGTTGTTCAAGACCCCTTTCCAAAGCAGTTCTAGGGACGGGGGATGGTTTCGAAAGATTCTTTTGTTTATGGTCTTCCATGTATTCCAGAGGAAGAAACCTAGGAAGAGCATCCATGCACAGTTCAGAATTGGATTCTGGTAAGGATCTATTCTCCAGTATTCAATTAATGTTATGATGTAGTGTTTATTCCAGTCTGAGATTCTGAATATTGTGGCCCCTCTATCCCATAATTGTGAAGCCAATGAGCATGAATTGAGGAGGTGGTTTAGGGTTTCTTCGGATTGATTGCATAGTAGATAGATTGATGGCCCCACAGACCCTCTCTTTATGATCATGTCCCAAGTTAGCACTTTTTTGTTGACTACTAGCCATATAAAGGTGGCCACTTTGGGCCATAATTGAGAGTTCCATACCTTATACCAGACTAGTATTTTGGGCTCGTTCCCCAGACCCATGGCTTCTTGGTAGGCTTCCTTGATGTGGAAGTTCCCATCCCCCTTTTTACCCCATCTGAGGATGTCCTAGCCCTACCTGTTGGGTGGTGGATAGTCTTTCAAAATATCCTCCATGACTTTAATAGGAGTGTCATTCCATTCTATAGGACATTATGTTGGCGGGATCTAGGATTTTGTTCTCTCGGTGATCAGATGTGGGTGTTCCTCCTAATATTGTTCAACTTTTGTCCTGCCAGCTCATATCATATTATCTTTGATTGTTTGTAGACGTTCATCTGAGCTCTGTGTCGATCGTTGCTCCCATGCGTCCTCCTAGAAAAGGGTCGACTGTCCATCATGTAGCTCACAAAAACTCTTATTTTTTACCATCGCTCTGTATTTCCAAGCATAATTCCATATTATCAATCGCAATCTATCTCCTTCTAATCGGATCTAGTCTTGAGGGGAGATATCGTTGGTGTATTTCCCCTACCAAATCCTAGCCTAGAGCACTTTTGGGCTTTTGATCCATCTCCATAATTTTTTTTTCCACTAGGGCATGGCTCAGCCTTTGGGGGTCTTTTATCCCTAAGCCTCCTTGAGACTCTGGTTCACACATTTTTTCCCAGGTGAATAGGGCCCATTTGTTTTCTCTTTTTGTCCCTCCCCATAGGAATTTTCTCTGTATTGAGCACATTTTCTAATAGATGTACTTGGGCATTGCCAAAAATGAGAAAAAATAGACCGACATAGCCATTAATACTGATTTTATAAGCAGAATTATTCTCATCAATGAGAGGAATCTATCGATCCAGAAACTAAGCATGTTTTCCATTTTAGTTAGCAACTCTTTCCAACCCAAATTTCTTATAGATTTTTCAATTAGGAGAGTCCCTAAATAGCGTGAGGGAAGAGAGGATCTTTGGAAGCTTAAAATTCTAGAAATTATTGGTTGAACAATGTGCAGGGTGTTAAAGAAGAAGATGTGGGATATATCCAAGTTTAGTTTCATTCCATAGGCAAAAAGAAAGACATCCAGAGATTTCTTTATGGCTCTAGATTCTTGCACCATGGGATTCCCTAGGAGGACGATGTCATCGATAAACTGAAGATAGGTCAAAGGTTCTTTCTGAGGGGAAATTACTAGCCCTTTCAAGTGACCTTATCTCTAGGATTGCTTCAGGAATCTCCCTAAACCTTACATGAGAATAATGAACAGGTAGGGGGACATGGGATATCCCTTCCTTAATCCTTGGGAGGTGTTAAAGGTGGGAGAGGGGGAGTTGCTCACAAGAATTGAGAAGAATGTCGAGGAAGTAAGGTTCATGATCCATTGGATCCAAGAGGGGTCAAAGCCAAAGGCCCCCAGAATGTCTTTTAGGAAGTCCCAGTTTATTCTATCATAGGCTTTAAATAGGTCTAGCTTTAGGAGCATCCCAGGTTTTTTCTCATATTGCAAGGAATGAATGGTTTCATGGGAAATTACAATACCGTCCAATTTTTTTCTACCTTCTATGAAAATCCCTTGTTCAGGGAAAATAATTTCCTTGATGACAGGCTTCAATATTTTAGAAATGATTTTAGATACGATTTTGTAAACAACATTGCATAATGAAATAGGTCTATACTTATCAGTTGTATTTTCTTCCTTTTCCTTCGGGATCAGATCTAGGAAGGTGGCATTGAATGCTCACAAGACTGATTGAGAGGTCTTGGCTTCTTCCATCGCTTCCTATAAGTATTTACCAATAATGATCCAACGAGCTTGGAAAAATTCTGAGGTGAAGCCATCTGGCCCTGGGGATTTCCCCTGCGGCATCTCCTTCATCGTCTCTTCCACCTTTTCAAGAGTTGCTTCCCTCAGCAGGATTTTGTTGTGGTCTTCTGAAACCAGCTTTGGAATAGAATGTATGATTAAGTCAGTGACTTCCCTTCTGTAATCATGGGGTTCTGTGAGCAACATGCTGAAATAATACCTAAGGTGTTTCTCTATGTCTTCATGCCTTTCTATAACACCCCTTCTTCCATTTTCAAGGAGTGAATCCAATTCTGGTTTTGGCATTGTAGGAGGGAGTTATGAAACAATTTGGAGTTATGAAAGAATTTGGTATTCTTGTCTCCCTCTTTCCACCAAAGCATCATGGATTTCTCGTGGAACATGATTTCCTCTTGTTGGTCTCTTTCTTCTAACTCCCCTTTGAGGGTCGGTTCCAAATGTTGCATCTTTGGATCTAGACCATCCTGGTTTATTTGTCTTTGGACTTGTTCCATCTTCACCTCTAAGTCCTGTTTAGCATCCTGAATGTTCCCAAATACTTCTTTATTCTATTTTTAAGGCTATTTTTTATATGTTTCAACCTCTGTTGGAATTGGAACATATTTGTTCCATACAACTTTTGGTTCTCTCCCCACCATCCTTTAATATTTTGCATGAATTTTGGGTGTCTGGTCCAGAATTTCTCGAATCTAAAGGGTTTGGGGCGAGGGTAGAGACCATCCATCCATCTCAGAGAGATTGGCTAATGATCAGATCCATAAATAGGTCATATCTCCCTGCAAACTACTTGTCTATGTTGATAAATTGTTTCTAAGACCATGAATCTATCTAGTCTTTCTAATATATGATGTTTCCTTCCCCTTTTGTTGTTCCAAGTAAACCGGCCTTATGAAGGGATGATGTCTATTAGTCGCAGTTGATCAATGAGTTCTTTGAAATATTGGTCCTCTAAGCTCAAACACCCTATGCCCCCTTTCTTGTCTTCCAAGGAGGTTATCATATTAAAGTCCCCTCCTACAATCCATCGTTTCTCTTCCATACTTGTTCCTACCGTTGAGGGCTCTCTTATGAAATCTCTCTTTTCTCCCATATATTGGGGACCGTAGACTTGCATGATTGTCCCTTGTTCTGTCGACCCTATGATCTTGTAGGATATGGTTATTATCATTATTAGACTTGGATCTCAGCTCCACTTTTATTTTGCTTGGGTTCCATCAGAAGGTTATTCCTCTGGAGACCCCCTCTACTTCTGAGCAGATGAACTCACAGGATTTCCATATATTCCTGGCTATCAACTCCATACTTTTCCTATTGCACTTAGTTTCTTGCAACATTACTAGGTTCATATTTTCTTGCTTCAGTTTGTTTCTAAGGATATTGTTCTTTGAAATTCCATTAAGACCCCTAATATTCCATGAGAAGATCTTCATATTTAAATTTTGGTTTTGGGGAGGATATACATGTTTGGTAGTCCCACTACCTATCCTGAATCTATAGGAAGAGTGTTGATTTCTTCAAGAACTTTCTTATGGGGCTTCAAACCTTTTTTACTCTCTTTGCCTCCTAGTTTCTTGGTGTTTTTTAGTGGGTTCGACTTTATGCCCAGGTTTCCCGATGAGGAGGCTGGATTGTCTAGCATTGGTTCTTGTCTAGTATTCGTTCTTTGTTTTGTTTTATAAGAAGTTCTCTGTTGAGCCGACAAGGTTGTCCCACCTGCATACTATTAAACTCTTTTTCCCCATGGACAACAATCAACACATGTAAGTCCACCTCGATGTCTTCCGATTCAGAGGCTTGGTTGTGATCTTCCTTCATTGTTTCTTATTTTGAATCTTCCAAAGCCACCTCCTCTTGCATCTAGACTTATCTCAACTCAGTTGCTAGATTTTTCGTACTTGCCTCCATTTTTTGACATTTATGTATGTCTTCTTGTTTTGTCTCAGTATTCACCTGGTGAGGTTGTTCTTTCTCTAGTCCTTGTCGCTCTCCTTCCTATTTAGCTTCCATATCTTCTTTCTTTGCTAAGATATGGAAGTTGTTGTCGTATTTTCTTGCCCCTTCCTCGGGGTTTTTGATTCCTCTGCGTCCCACCTTTCTTTTGTTGGGGGATTTTACGAAGCCTTCAGTGTCCTTCTCCTCCTTGCATTTGTTATTTATCGGTGTTGTGTTCTGGGGACAATCTCGGAATAGGTGCCCATGTTTGTGGAATTTTCTACATCTGAATGGGATATTCTCGTAGTCTATGGGTTGGACCCATTCGTTATCTTGGAATGAAATAGTGATTGATTTAGGTAGAGTTTTTTTCACGTTCATGTAGACACATATTCTAGCATATGAAGTATATTCGACTACTTTTGTCATTTCTGAGATTTTAACAAAGGAGCCCAATGTGTTTCCTCTTCCTTCAAGTGTTTCTAGGTGCCAAAAATCACGGGGTAGGGAGGATAGTTTGATCCAGGCTAGGGCGACTGTGAAGTCCTCATTTTCTAGGGAGAAATTCTCAAGAGATCCTATGTAATGTTATAATTACTTACTATTATATTTATCATTATTATAATTATTTACTATTATATTTTTTATTATTTATTTAATAATATAAGGCGTATACTTTTATTTTATTTTTTAATTTTGAAAATTTTATTTAAAATGAAATAAAAAATTATCCATTGACTTGGTTTTTCTAGTGGTATATGCTATATTATAGGCCATTTTTTTGGAGGATATTGGAACCCCAACTGCGCGAAACCATCGCCATTCGGGGATTTGGACATCCGGGGGACCAAGCAGTGGGACATTAACAAAGTCTCGGATCCCATATGCAATGCAAATGGAGTTGAGCCATCGTTGAACCAGGGTTGTCAGATCAAATCGCCATAGCTAACAACCGCTGGATCCACCGGGGGTGGGTGATAGTGAATGGTGAATATCCGGGAATCCGAGGTGCTTGAGGTGAAGCGCTATTGGAGAGGGTCGGATGCCGGATGTGGGACTTGACATCCGGGCATCCGGGAGTCCCACAAGACAAGTTGCATTGGAAGAGGACGAATGTCGGATATAAAACTTCACTGAAGTAGAGTGCCACGTCTGCATACCAAGTAAACATGCCACAATAGCATCACATTATCACCTTGTTAGATGCCACGTGGATAGGAGGGCTCATTAAAAAAGTGGCAGTGGTTCCATGTCAGTCGTTGAGTCATCATGCCACATCAGGTCAGTGTCAGATGATGCATTAACAATGTACCGTCATCATGCCACAATGGCAGGCCATGGAGACGAAGCTAGATGCGTGAATAACCAGGAGCTTGGAGGAACTAGATGGGAGGATATCCAGAGTATTGGAGAGATCTAGATGGGAGGATATCTGGGAGCTTGGAGGAGTTGAATGGGAGGATATCCAGAGTATTGGAGAGATCTGGATGGGAGGATATCCAGACTAGACATCCATATATCTGGGCATCTGGGTATCTAGAGGGCCTTGCAGGTGAGTTATGAAAGGGCTGGATCCAGATACCTTGGTACAGGAAAAAGTTTTAGTGGAACCTTGACCTAGAAGAACCATGCGGAGGTTGCTCCGTATTGTAGTGGGATATTTGGGAATCTTTTTTTTAAGGTTAGGATATTTTCATTTAGGGATTTGACTGGTAAATTTCACGGAAGTATACATACCTTACCTTCCTTTGAATTTGAACTTGTAATTTTTAAGAGAAAACACATGTTCTTAACTATTAAGCCTACTCACACTGTATTATTAGACCCACTCAAATATCAAAACATTTAGCAGAATTTCAGATCTCAGATATGTAGCGCAATGCAAACTGGAGATAAGACATCATTGAATCAGAGTTGTTTAATCAAATCTCCTAGTTGTCGGTGCTTGGATTTATCCGAAATCCAGATGCGGGATTTGACATACAGGCGTCGAAAATCAAAATATTTATATAAATATAGATCTTTCCACTTGACAATTTTATAATTTTTTTAGATTATTAAATAAATAAAAATATAATTATTATAATTTTTGAAATGTTTTATAAAAATTTTAACATGTTAGGTTGACATTCAAATAAAAAATTTGGCAAATTTCATAAAGAACAAAGATGAAAAAATATTTTTTTAATATCATTTATGTAAGAAAAAATATGTGACTTGGTTAATTAAAAAAAGTCTATTGGAAAAAACAAATATTGAAAAACAGTTATATAAGTTCAGTTAACGATAACAATTTTACTTTCCAAAGAAGGGAAAAGAAACATGATTTGAATGATTGACCAATCTTCATGATGTAAATCTATGTCTACACGTTTGCATTTACGTTTTCTTAAATCTCTAATGCTAAATGAAACTAAAATTAAAATCAAAGATGAAAATGATGAGTCTACTCTCCCTAACCTGTCTCAAAATATTATTCCACTCTCACTGCACTTCCATCTCATACGAATTTCAATTTTATGTTTTCATGGACAATCTAACTAGTTTATTGGTTTGCAACAAATTGTTAGAATAATTTATCGCAATCTTGAATAATATGAATTTCAATTTTATGTTGTTATGGACAATCTAACTAGATTTATTGGTTTGCAACGAATTGTTAGAATAATTCATTGCAATCTTGAATAACAATATCTTTAGAAACCAATCAAACTAACAAGATTTGACAATCTTAAATAACAATATTATCTATGTCTTTATCTTATCTTATTTTTTCTCAAAATATACAATTTGAAATAGAAGTTTTTTATAATAATCATTTCCTTCTTAAAAAAAAAGTTAATAAATTTAAAGTGATTAATGATATCAAACTTTAATAAGTTTACAGAGATATATAGATTGATTAATAACATTAAGTTCATTATGAGTTTAATGAGAGAGTGTTTTATCGAAAAAAACAAATGATTGTTTAAGTCATGACATGTGTTGATTTTATGATCAAGTTAGTGGTAAGATTAATAGAAATTATCATTGGTTTTACAAGACAATTAAATTTTCAAATATTGAACTTTCATGGGTAGCTTATAACGTTGGTCCGAAAGATTGATAAACAATCTTCTGAAGAATTTTGACCCACTTCATTGTACCTTTGTGTTTGAAGCTATTTCATATTGAAAACAATTTGGCTTTTTAGTAGGAAGACATGTACATGAAGCAATTGTACAACACAAGAAGGGATTTAGATTTATTTCATAAAGACAAAAAATCTCCCTCCCGTGGTTGTAAAGTTAGATTTATCAAAATCTTATGATATAATGAACATTTTTATTTAAGGTTGATATTATTTCATGTTGGTTTTAGTCTTTCGGTAGTTAATTGGATTATGAGTAGTGTCACTTTTGTTTCTTTCGTTGTATTTATTAATGGATTTGTCTCAACGTTTTTTAAATCCACTAAAGGGTTGAGTAAAGGTTGTTCTTTATCACCATTAGTGTCCCTCATTGGTATTGAAGGATTGAGTAGAGCAATGAAGGTGAATATTCAAAAATTTGTAAGTAATTTTAATGACTTTGGGGATGGGGTAGAGTAGAGTTTGAATGATTGTTTCCCCTTTAGGTCCTTTAATTTCTATGAGGGGCTCACATAGTAATCTTCTTGATAAATCCCAATGGATATGAGAAAAGTGATTGAAGTTGGTTTTTGGAAAATATTAGAATTCTAATTTTTAATAAGTGTAATAAATGGATATCCCGATGGAACAGATTAACCCTTATTAAATCAATGTTCGAAGATATCTTGTATATTGGCACTCTTTGGTCGTCATTCCAAAAGGTATTTTAGAGAAGATTATAAAGACTTCTTTAAATTTTATGGGGTGGTAAGAGTGATAGTGGGGGTATTCCATTGGTGAGATGATGGTCCATAGAAAAACCAAAGGAGGAGGGGAGTTGGGGATTGAAAACCATCCATACTTTTGGTTACTATCTAGCAACAAAAAGTCTATAGACTTTAATAACAAAGGATGATTTATGGAGAATAATAATAAAACATAAATATATATTTTGAGGAACATTCTTCGACTAGATCAAAAACAAAAGGAAAAATAACAAAATGTGTCAATTCAATCGAATTCCAGTTAATAGAAATCATTTGACTTAAAATATTGGAAATAGGGAACATGTTAAAGTTGATGCTAATTTAGTTATGGGTTGTGGTGAAAGAATATCCCTTCATTCTAAAATAATATTTTTCCTTCATGATAAATGTTTTTTCAATCTAAACTAAGTAATTGATCAGCCTACAAATATATTACAATAGGTAAGTTTTCAAATAGATTGAATATTGAAAAAAACCAACATTTATGAGATTGAAGTAAATTAATAATAATATTGAAAAGAAACATCTAAAATAAAATATATCAAAAATTGACAAAAGCTTCAAATACTATAAAATCCATAATATAACATAACTTACAATTTTACCAATAGTAAATTTTGGAAATAAAGATAATGAAATGCAATGATTAATATATATCAAAAACTCACAAAAACTTAAACTGCTATAAAATCCATAATACAACATAACTTACATTTAACCCAATCTTAGATTTTGGAAATAAGGATAATGAAATGCAATGATTAATCAATTTCTCACTCTTTGTTTTAATTAGTATATATTTTCATTTATATCATTTTCTTTAATCAATAGATACAAGTAAGGTAATGGCCACCGTTTGCGTAGGTATTTAGAAAAAGCAAGAAATAGATATGAAAAGAGTGGAATTAAAAAAATGTTTTTGTGTTAAGTTAAATTTAACAATGTTTAAGTTAATGTAATATATTTATATGCATAATATTTGTTTATATATATAATTTGAATAATAAATTATATTATTTTTTTTTATTATAAATATAATTTTTTTTATTTTAATTATTTAATATTTAATATTTTTTATAATTATAGATATAAAATTTTATATTTTAATTATTTAATATTCAATATTTTTATTTTTATTTAAAAATGATATTGATATCTTATGTTTATGTTCATTTTGTTAAAAAGTATTTTCAATATACACAAGCAAAGGTTTTTGGATTTGATTGTGTAAATTTATCTTAAAAAAAGATAGCAGGAGATATGCTAACATATTCATTATTGTTCTATATAACTCCATGGTTATAAGCAAATTCATTATTGTTCTATATAACTCCATGGTTACAAGCAAAATGAAATATTCAAAATTAATTTATGAAAAATTAATTTTTTTTGGTTACAAAAAATGAAATATTCAAATAAACCCATGAAAAATAAAAAATTTAGTTTCAAGCACTATGGAAAATTGAAATTTTTGATTTATTATTAAAAGATATTAACATATATTTTCATTTATATCATTTTTTTAATCAATAGATACAAGTAAGGTAATGGCCACCATTTGCGTAGGTATTTAGAAAAAGCAAGAAATGGATATGAAAATAGTGGAATTAAAAAAAGTTTTTTTTGTTAAGTTAAATTTAACAATGTTTAAGTTAATGTAATATATTTATGTAAAGTGCATTATATATATATATATATATATATAGATATATATATATATATATATATATATATATATATATATATATATAATTTGAATAATAAATTATATTATATATTTTTAATTATAAATATAATTTTTTTCATTTTAATTATTTAATATTTAACATTTTCATAATTATAGATATAAAATTTTACATTTTAATTATTTAATATTCAATATTTTTATTTTTATTGAAAAATGATATTGATATCTTATGCTTATGTTATTTTATTTTTTAAGTATTTTCAATATACATAAGCAAAGGTTTTTGGATTTGATTGTGTAAACTTATCTTAAAAAGAGATAACAAGAGATATGTTAACATATTCATTATTGTTCTCCATAACTCCATGGTTACAAGCAAAATGAAATATTCAAAATAAGCCTATGAAAGATTAAATTTTTTTGGTTACAAGCGCTATGAAAGATTCAAAATTTTGATTTATTATTAAAAGATTTCAATGTTGTTTTGATATGGTAACATATTTATCATTATTTTCACATCTTTATGGAAAGCAATCTAATGTTGTTTTTCATATCAATTGGCTATATAAATTATGTTGGGGTAGGTTTGTCATACGCCTTTCATTGCTATAGTGGAGTAGAGAATAAATGTAGTGTTGTAGTGGAGGAGAGAATACATACAAAGTTGTAGCATGAATAAATGTGAAGTAGTGTCAAAGAATAAATGCATAGTTGTGGAAATGAATAACGTTTTGGTGGTTTCCATTATGTAGAAACGGTAAACCATAAATGGTTTATGGTTTTACTATGCCTATTTATTAAGTACTAGGGTTGGAGGAATTCATAGATTGTAAGTTTTATCTTACTATTATGTGCTGAAATTTCTCCAAAAATACGCTACTGTCGAACTCTTGTTGAGAACAAAAGGATTTTGTATTGTACCCATTTAGTCGTTGAACAATACATTGAATGTGCTTTAGAGTGTGGGTGTTTTCCCCGAGAAATCTTGTTGTCTATGGTTTGTTGTTTATTTATTTGTTGCAACTATTATTTTTTGAGTTTTTGCACATTCTTCTCTCATAGATTAGTGTAGGAAGCATAATCCACACCTATGCTTCCTTTTATTGGGTATTAGAGTATGATCACCTCAAATCCAAGGTGTTAGGGACACAGTTTTTTGGGTCTAATCTTTGTTTGAGTGGGATCTTGCACATAAGGAAATCGTTTTGCAGGGAAATGGCAAGTACATCTAGATTAGAAATGGAGAAGTTTAATGGTGTTAATTTTGAGCCGTGGAATCTCAAGATGGAGTACCTTCTCATAGATCGAGATCTACGGGTTGTAGTATTTGGAACCAAACCCACTAGTATGATAGATGAAGAGTGAGTGGTGTTCTAGATAAAGGCAAGAAGCCTTGTCAAGATCTATTTCGCTGATTCAATATTATTGAATGTTTACGAAGAAAAAACTATAGTAGCTCTTTGGAATAAGTTGGTGGATTTGTATCAGTATAAATCCTTAGTTAATAAACATTGTCTACAGAAAAATTTGTTTGTCTAATAAGTTGGTGGATTTGTATCTCAATTGGAGTGAAGATGGGTGAGGAGGATTTATGTCTGACTCTTTTGTGTTATTTTCCAGATACATGTGACATCCTAGTAATGGACATTGGAAGCACTGTAAATACATTGGTGCTTGATGAGGTTGTGGTTGCTTTACTCTCAAAGGTGAGTTTAAAATATTTTGAATATACCAATGAGGACTTGGTTTTCATGGAAGATCGATGGAGAAAGGAAAGAAGAGAGAAAAGAGAAAATCCAAATCTTGTGGGAGACATAAGTCTCTTAGAAAATATATGGAAAATCCAAGAAAAAATATTGGGACTGTAGCAAGGTCAAGCATTTCAAAATGTAATGCAAGGAAGAGAAGAAGAAGAATAAGAAGAAAAAAAATGATACTAATGATGAGTCTGCAAAATCTTCTCAAGAGGATGGTGGAGATTCCTTTGTTGCAGTTTTGGAAACGTGTGCAAGCTAGAGGACATGGTTGATAGAATCTGGAGTTTCTTTCCATATGAATTCCCATCGGCATTGGTTTTTAGTGTATGAGAAATATGATGGTGGGATGGTTTACCTTGGTGATGACTCTCCTCTCAGCATAGTTGGACATAATAGAGTCTTAATCAAATTCCTTGATGGTATAGTAAAGGTGATTAGAGGAGTTTTTCACATTCTAGGTCTAGCACGAAACCTATTGTTAATGAGCACACTTAATGATGTTGGTGTGTAGGTTGTTTTCTTTGACAAAGGGTGTAAGATGGTTTGAGGAGCTATGGCACTCGTTGAGGGTGTTTGTGTGGGCACTTTGTTCTAGCTTGATGTGTGAACTATTGAGTGTAATAGTTTGATTTTGTAGTGGATATATCTATAGGATCTATACATTCACAATCAAAACCTCCTAAACAAGCTCTTGCTTTAGAAAGAAAATTGTTACCTACAGAGAATACAATTCTATGGCACCAAATACCGGTCCATATAGGTGAGAAGGGTCTATGAGCCTTGAAAACAAAAATCTTATTGATGGATTGAATCATTGTTCTTTTAAATTTGATTTTTGTGAACATTTCATATATGGAAAATAGGACCGTGTTCAATTTTATTCTAGTTCTCACAAATCTTCCATGTTGTTGGACTTATTTCATTTTGAGGTATTAGGTCTAATTAACATTCCTTTGATTTCTAAGGGTTCGTATTATGTATCATTCATTGATGATTATTCTAGAAGGACATAGGTATATTTTCTTAGAACTAAATCTGATTTTTTTAATCATTTTAAGGAGCTTAAAACTCTCTTGGGAAATCATACTAGAAGGAAGATTAAGGTATTGAGGATTGATAATGGAGGTGAGTTTTGTTCAATAGAGTTTGATAAGTTTTGTAAGGAGAATGGAATTGAAATACATAAGACAATTCCTGATATACCTATCAACAGAATGGAGTTGAAAAATGGATGAATAGAACATTGATGGAGAGAGATACGAGTATGCTTAGTGGTACCAACTTGGAGAAGAATTTCTCGACAAAAGTGGTTGCTATTGCATGCTACTTTATTAACAAGTCTCCCACATCAACTAATGTGGATAAGAACTCTATGGAGGTATAGACGAGCAAGAAGCCCTCACTTTGACATCTTTGTGTTTTTGGTTGTGTGGCATATGCTCATGTGCCTAAGGAGAATTGATTGAAGTTGGATAACAGGGTAGTTAAATCTATATTCATCAAATATGATGTTTGTGTTAAAGAGTACAAGCTTTGTGATACCGTGGTTGGAAAATTTTTGTATAGAAAGAATATTATTTTTAGAGAAGTTAAGACTTCTCCCACAGTGGTGCATCTAGAAGAGGATTAGAAGAATTCATTGGTTTAGATACCACCCAAGACTGATAAAGATGAACCAAAATGTGGACAAGAATTTGATGAAGTAACCAATGAGGAGGAGGAGGGTTTAGACAGTTTGGAAGAGGATGAGTAAACTCTACCTAAAACTTTAAGGATGTCCACTCCACAAAGAAGGCAACTAGATAGGTATAATTATAATTTGTTTAATTTAAAATGTTTACTTGATTTATCTATTGTTGGCCCTTGACCAAGTTGTGAGGATCCTTGGTCATGTTTGACCTACTTTTGGGACTTCGACAGGCTATCGAAGGCGAAGTGCAAGTCGAAGCATAGATTGAGGGATCTCGACCCCCTTTTAAGGCTTTTTGGGTTTGGGCTTATGTAACGGGTATGGGGATGTCGGCCCATGGGTGTATCGATGTTTAGGCCCTATTTGTAATGTATAACTAGAAATCTAGATGATGTAGGAAGGAGGCAGTTTTTGATCTATGTGATCAGAGAAAGGTTTTTTACTAAGTGTAGTTGGTGATTGTAAATGCTTTGTGCATGTTGTGTGAGACTTGTAAGGCTAAGTGCAAGTGACTGTAAAAGGCTGTGTAAGGCTCTATGCCTAGATCTACTCGGGGAAGGAGGATCTGGTGAAGTATGCACGGATCTCTTGTCCTATGCAGATTAGGGTTTTGTGGCTCTGTGCATGTAGAAGATTGAGAGAAGATAATAAAGAATAAGAGTTGGTGGGCATATCCCCAGGGTGGGGGTGAACCACATATATCTGGTGTTGTGAATACTTGGTGCTTTATGGTTGCTTTCTTATTTATGTGATTAAATGCTTAGTGCGCTATTAGATGACATATGAATCTAATATGGTAGCTTAGTGTTGAATAATGGAAATGAATGCTAGATCTGATCTATTTTAGTATGCTTACTATTTGAATCTATTGGATCTGTATAAATACTGCATTGATTTGTTGTTAGGGTTTAGCTGCGCTGTAAACTAAGACATAATATTGATGAACTATAATTTCTTAGTGCTTTGTTAAGGTGTTACAATCACAGATCTGTGTCCCGGCCAGGTTGTAGAGAATGGAGTCTTGCAACCACCCCTGAATCTACCTCGGGTGAGACTTCATCTGCTTCGCAGGTGTTTCTGAAAGGGCTAGTAGTTAGGGTTTTGTTGGTGAGTTGAACCCTGGGTCTACCCCTATGCCAACAAATGGTTCTATTGTCGGGACCTGAAACTGTGATTGCTGGGAACTAAAGGAAAGAAAGAAATCTTTGTGCATGGATCTGTTGCCTGAGTGCGCAGTATTCTACCGACCTGTGAATGTTTGTGCTAAGAAGAGAAGTCAAATCCGAAGAAAATAGGTAATATATGGAAGCTTTGTTCTATGATAAAGGTAAGAATAGTGAAAATTTTTAGACCCCGAAGCTTTGTGCTCTGCTGAAAGTAAGATTAGTGGAAGTTTGTGTTTCAAGAGTATGGATCTAGGTATGTTTGATAAACGTTATCCTAGTCTGAAAACTAGGGCACAACTAGAAGAAATAAGGTTTTATATGAGTAGATCTGATAGAAATAATGAAATATATGTTATTCCTATGCATAGAATGAATGTTTGGACTAAAAAATGGATGCAGGATCCTAGAAAGAATTGTTTTTGTTTAGCTACTATGATCCTAGTGCGCAGTACAGGAAAGGATGGGGATCGTTTAAAAAAAAAAAGGATTAACCCTTTGTTACAGTTGCAGAAGACCAGGACATCTTACTAAGGAATGCCCTGATAGAAGACCTAGTTGTATTTGTTGTAAAGCTATGGATAATGAAGTTTTGGATTGCCCTAGAATGATTGCTAAGCTTGACAAAATGACTATGGGACAAGAAGAACCTAAGAAAGGTCAAGAAACTAAGACCATGGCAAACCCCAGACAGAATCAAATACTCTACTACTACAAATGAAAGAAACCCTAAATGATCACAGAGATATCAACTTATTAGAGATCTTCAAAGAAAAAGAATGCATAGAAGCAAGAATAGGAGACTTCAACATAGATTGTGTTCTAGATGAGGAAACACAGGTAAATATCATGACAGAAAGAACTTGGGAAACTGTAGGAAAGCCTATTATGATGCCTTCATTGGGAGGAATAGGATTATTTAAAGGAAAATTGATAACCCAATGTGGAAGGCTCACCCAAGTATCTATGAGTGCTCATGGAGCTTCGACAAAGGAAGATTTTGAGATTGTTAGATTCATTGAGAACATCGCTCCATTTACTATGTTATTAGGAAAAACCTAAATCAAGAAATATCAGACCAGAAGAAAAGTAGAGGAGGCCCGAGAACAGAAAAAGCAAGAATTAAAATATTTCAGGACTAGGAAGATAACACATTTGATTGCAGAATAGGAGAACAGATGGAAGCTACTTAGAAACAACAACTCAGATCACAAAGTTGAAAGAACACAAGAATATTCATAGATGAGTAGAGAACCTACCCCAGATAAAGAAGTAGTATTACTCTCTAATTCTATGAAAAATCTCAACATAACAAAATTGCTATGCCAAAACAAGACAAGAATCAAAATGGAAAGAGGAAGACCGAGATGAAGATAACTGGGAAGAAGGCTAGAAAACTCATTAAGAAGAGAGAAAAAATTGAAAAATTACAGAAGGACCTAGAGGGAACTTTGCGGATGGAAGATTTGCAAAATTGGAACTTCACTCGGATACCAGAATAGCGCCCCATGGCACTTTGTCATTACAAAGAGATATGACCGTTGGAAGCATTATAACCGTTAGAACAACATTCTAGAACAGTTATAACAATAGTTATGACTAGAAAGTTCACCATCAGATCGTTGGGACCGCGCCACAACGAACATAACTGCATTGATGGAAAACTTCTTATCCGTTGGAGAGATCTTTTACAACGTGTCTACTTAGTCCGTTGACTGTTGTACTAAGAACACTTTTGTGAATTGTATCAGAGCTAACAAGAGAACCAATTGCTACCACGTTGTGCTTAGTAAGATAGACACCAATTCTATTGCTTTGAGCACTTATCCATCCACCTGAGTTTTCTGATCGAGAGCGTGCATGTCTGACGAGATCAGCACTGTGGAGAAGTAAATCGAGGAAGTTTTAATTGACATGATATCTGAGAGAGTGATTTCCACAAGAGTTCAAGCTTCATCGACATGAGGACTGCAAGCCTCTTCATTGACTACTCGCGAATCCAAACCATCCCGACTGGCAGCAGAAAAGAGAACCAAGCACAGAGATGATCTAGCAAATGTGAATTTAATCTCAACCATCTTGCACAACTACATCCCACCTCTAGCCGGCGTGGTGAGTCGTGACAGTGTCCTGAGGGACTTTGATTACACCATGGTTACTGTGTATCTCCCGAAGGGGATACTTGCAGTCAAGACGCAACAGGATAAGATCGCGATGTTGAAGTTTAGTGACTTCAACCTAGGTGACTAAAAGAATTACAGAATGCTTTCTCCTTACGAGTATCTGACTAGGATGAAGGGGAAGAACTTGAAAATAATCCCCTAGTCATGGCCCATGAACCTCACGTAGTCCACCCTTTTGAATTGGAAGGCAACGGGAGGTTAACGCGTGTGCTAAGCTCCTGATCTCATGTTACCATGGAGGCTATCTATGGCTATATAGATGCATCACAGTCGATCTGACATTGATCCATAGGATCACCGGATTGAGCATGCAAGGACCTGACCCACAAGACTTCTACCCATGGAAGGCTTCTGACTGCACCCTGGCACAGAGAATTAAGGACACTTACGGTGATGTATAAAAAAGAACATGAGGCTACAAGGTAGCCTCCATCCAGAATGGCGCAGTGCGCCTAACATGCCAATTAATTTCAGGAAAGCTAGTAAGGAAGAACAAACCCACGCAGGTCACAGGGTTTGTCATTGACCTCACTGGGAAATGCGTGGAAGGCCTACAAATGAACTGGGTGAAATACCTAGTTAACCAACTCAAATTAGACTACTGACTAGCTCAAGATCAGGGCTACAAGTTCCACTTTAGCTGGCTATTGATCCTCATCATGTTTACCGCTTGGGAGATGCCAAAAGGTGTGACCTTCCTGAACATCGAGTCATTCGAGCTGCTCATTGTGAAGTTCACCATGCTTTGGTAATCGAGCAACATGGGAAAATAGTGGCAGTCAAACGCGATCTTTCATACCTATTATCTCTAGCTGAAAATGACTATCGAAGTTGTACCTCGCATGATGCCAAACACCTTGCATCGGTTCCGACCCCTCATGAAGTTCCATGTAGATCGACACTTCACTTGTATCACTGCGCACGAATATTAGCACAAAGAACAACTTCAATCGTACTACAAACTCATAGAAGAGGACCTTGAAGAGATCACCAAGGATTGGTTTGCAGAACTCCTTCTCCCCATAGACCCCACAGAAATGTCAGACCCTGAACTAATCGACAACCTTGAGACCACTCATGAAGCAAAGGATCTTCTTGGACCCATCAGAAGGAAGAAGACGGAGGAGGTCCAGAACTTGAGAAACACATTGGAAGGAACTGCTTTAGTATCACCTAGACGAGGGGGTGATGACGAGGTAGAAGAAACAAAGAGCAAAGAAAACCAGCAGAAGCAAGGCAAGGTAACACCGCCTAGGGACCCTACTGATGAGGTGGATCTGCTAAAGAAAAGGAATGTTTATCCCATGAAACCCACTTCCTGAAATAAATCCATAGCAACCTTGAATAAGATGTAGACTATGCTCACTATAGATGACTTCGAATTTATCATTGCAGCTGTAGCAGATGCCTCACAGGACATCTTGCAGAAACATGAAGCCAAGAAGGAGGAGATGTATGATAGAATTGAGATTGAACTCAGAGGGGTACAACAGGCCCTTCAATCCAGCCATGCAGTATCCACTATGCCCCCGCCATCAGAATCACCTAAGTTGGGAGATGAGCCTACCCAACTCTGTAGACTAGCTAATGCGACCGAAGCCTGGCTTTGTCATGGACAGGAAGAAACCAAAAATTCCACAAAGGCCCTAAAGAAAGTAAAAAAAGTAGTCATAGAGCAATATCGAGTTGCACAACAAGAGAAGGTTTCCCTCCAAACTAAGTTTGAAGAAGAGAAAGCAAAGATCCAACAAGAGAAAGAGTAGTTGCTCACATGCAAGTGGGAGTAAAAGAAGCAGTCATCAGAGCACTTCGCTCTGTGACAGGCTTAGAGAAAAAAGAGGAAGACCCAGTGGAACATCAAGTAGAGCAGCTTCTGGAAGCTATCTTACAGCTTCAACAGAGAATCACAGACCTTGAGCTACGAACAGTGCCAAGTACCCCGCAGGATGTGTGAGATCAAAGAGAAGCCATTGCTCAGAGAACAGTTGAGAGGATCAGATTATTCGCTTCGTAATGCAAACAACTAAGTTCTCCCAGTGCACAAAATTATGAGTGACTCACTGAAGATACTAAGATAAAGGTGTTGGAGTCATAGCTCCAGGAGGAAAAGAAGAAAGCAACAATAGTACAGGCGCAATTGAAGCTCCTATCAGCAGTTGAAAGGATGAATCAATCCCAAGAATAGCACAATGCTCAACAACAGGTCCACACCATTTAGAGCAAAGTCATGGAAGTGACTCAAAGGCTCCAACCAGTCGAGGACGAATCTTTCCAACTTTTTGAGGAGATTGAAGGTCGAGGCGCAGAATTGGAACAAGTAGTTGCTACAGTCGAACAATGCGTAGAGGGACCTATCAATGAAGCATTCATTGAAGAGTTTGTCGAGCAGGAGGCCCTGGCACAACAATAGGTCTAAGCATCTTGAGCCAAGCTCGAAGATTTTGAAGCACCGCTACCCAAATCAGAGTGACTCGGGACATGTCACAGGTAAGCGTTGGGGGCCTGTTGGCCCTTGACCAGGTTTTGATGATCCTTGGTCATAATTGACCTACTTTTGGGACTTTGACAGGCTGTCGAAGGTGGAGTGAAAGTCGAAGCATAGATCGTGGGATCTCGGCCCCCTTTTAAGGATTTTTGGGTTTGGGATTATGTAATGGGTATGGGGATGTTGACCCATGGGTTTACCCATGTTTAGGCCCTATTTGTAATGTATAAATAGAAATCTAGATGATGTAGGAAGGAGGTAGCTTTTGATCTATGTGATCAGAGAAAGGTTTTGTGTTAGGTGCTAAGTGCTAAGTGCAGTTGGTGATTGTAAGTGCTTTGTGCATGTTGTGTGAGACTTGTAAGGCTAAGTGCAAGTGACTGTAAAAGGTTTTGTAAGGCTTTGTGCCTAGATCTACTCGGGGAAGGAGGATCTGGTGGAGTACGCATAGATCTCCTGTCCTATGCGGAGTAGGGTTTTGTGGCTATGTGCATGTAGAATATTGAGAGAAGATAATAAAGAAGAAGAGTTGGTGGATGTAGCCCCAGGGTGGGGGTGAACCACGTATATCTAATGTTGTGAATTCTTGGTGCTTTATGGTTTCTTTCTTATTTATGTGATTAAATGCTTAGTGCGTTGTTAGATGATAGATGAATCTAATATGGTAGCTTAGTGTTGAATAATGTAAATGAATGCTAGATCTGATCTATGTTAGTATGCTTAGTGTTGAATAACATAAATGAATGCTAGATCTGATCTATGTTAGTATGCTTAGTTCTTGAATCTATTGGATCTGTATAAATACTGCATTGATCTGTTGTTAGGGTTTAGCCGCACTGTAAAATAAGACTAAATATTGATGAACTATAATTTCTTAGTGCTCTGTTAAGGCATTATAGTCACAGATCTGTTTCCTAGCCAGGTTGTAGACACTGGAGTCCTGCAACCACCCCTGCTTCCACCTCGGGTGAGACTTCATCTCCTTTGCGGGTGTTTCCGAATGGGTTGGTACTTAGGGATTTTTTGGTGCGATGTTGTAGCGTTGAACCCTGGGTCTGCCCCTATTCCAACATCTACCAATTCCGATGAGCTTAGAACTATGAAAGAGGCAATGGATATGGAAGATAAAGAGTCTTGGAGATTGACCATTGATGCATAAATGGATACACTTAGAAATAATGATACGTGGAACTTGGTCCCATTTCCTAATGGAAGGAAATTCATTGGTTGTGAATGGGTGTTCAAAAATAAGATCAATTTAGATGGAAATGTGGAAAATCACAAGGTAAGGTTGGTTGCAAAAGGATATTCCTAAGTTGAGGGGAGAGACTTTGGTGAGATATTTTCTCTAGTTGTTAAATTAACATCTATTAGGTTTCTATTTAATGTAGAAGAAATGTTTGATTTAGAGAGAGAACATATATATGTGAAAACAACATTCCTACATGGTGACTTGAAAGAGGAGATCTATATGACACAATCAGAGCATTGTGTTGAAAAAAGTAAAGAGTCATTGGTTTGTAAGATAAAAAAATATTTATGCGAACTAAAACAGTCTCTCATAATGTCATACCAAAAGTTTGATTATTTTGTGTTGGGATTATGATCTATGAGATCCAATTCTGATCATTGTATGTATTACAAACAACATGGTCGCCATTTTCTTATCATCACTCTCTATATAGATGTTATGTTATTGTTTGGTAACAATAAGGATGTGATTTGTGAATGGAAGTCTCATCTTTTAGCACAATTTGATATGGACCTAGGGGTTGCAAAATATATCTTAGGAATGGATATCAAGAAATATAGAGTGAACCAAAGGTTGTGGATGAGCGAGAATGAGTATGTAAACTTAATGCTACAACATTTTTGCATAGCAAATTGTAGACCATTGAGTGTTTTGATTTTTGTGGGAACTAAAATTTTAGTTTATTAATGTCCTGTAACACTTGTAGAGATGGAGGATATGGCTTATGTTTCTTATGCTAGTGAAATTGGTAGCTCAATGTATGCCATGGTTTGTAATAGACAAAACATTACCCAACCAATGGGACTCTTGACTCTATTCATGGATAATCTTGGACATGAACATTGGGCTACAATGAAGAGGGTCTTCGGATATTTGTCAAGTACCTCTGAATATTCCATTTTCTATCATAGTGATGTTTCAGGGAACCCACACTCAGTGGATGTATAGGGTTATGTGGATTTTGATTAGGCAAGGGATGTAGATAGAAGGAGATCTATGACCATATACATGTTTCGATTATTTAGTGGAGCAATAAGTTGGATGAGTAAGGGATAAGCTCTAGTCACTCTATCCACTATAGAGGAAAAGTATATGGTAGCTACTCTTGCCTGTAAGGAAACCATTTATCTTATGAAACTACATTTAGAAGTAGGGATAAGTCAGAAATCTATCACAATTCAATGTGATAGTAACAACACCATTTTTTTGGCCAAGAACTCAAACTCCCATGCAAAGAAAAACAATATAGATATCCGATACCATTTTGTTAGGAACATGGTAGAGTATGGAAAGGTGATAATAGATAAAGTTGACACCTTGGAGAGTATTGCAGATGCATTAGCGAAACCAATGAGCATGGGTAAATTCAAGTAGTTTTGTGAGTCTATGGGTCCTAACAATTAGCACATAGTTTGATTCTTTGATGAATTCTCTTGTGTGGGCCCTAACAATTAGCTCATAGTTTGATGCTTTGATGCATTCTCCTGTGTACCCTTGCAAGGTATATAGATATCCAATACCATTTTTTTAGGTACATGGTAGAGTATGGAAAGGTGATAATAAAGAAAGTTGACACCTTGCAGAGTGTTGCATATGCATTCACGAAACCAATGAGCACGGGTAAATTCAAGTGGTTTTGTGAGTCTATGGGCCTTATGGACCCTAACAATTAGCTCATAGTTTGATGCTTTGATGTATTCTAATGTGTACCCTTGCAAGGTATATGACAAGTGCAAGAATGTTGGGGTAGGTGTATCATAGATGTTGCGGTGTTGTAGTGGAGCATAGAATAAATGCAAAGTTGTAGCAGGAATAAATGCAAAGAAATGGGAGGGAATAACCTGCTGGTGGTTTCAAATATAAAGAAATGGTAAACCATAAATGGTTTATGGCTTACTATGCCTATTTATTGAGTGATAGGGTTGGAGGAAATCATAGAGTGTAAGTTTTATATTACTCTTATGCCATCTAAATTTCTCTAGAATATTCTTTAAAGTGTGAGATATTTCTTCTAGAAGAGTTTTCCCCATGAAATTTTGTTCTCTATGATTTTTTGTTTAAATATATTTCTTGCCATTGTTTTATTTTTAGTTTCTTCACAATGTTCTCTCATAAATTAGGGTAGGAAGTTATTTTGCACATTTTATTCCTTTCATTTTGAAAGGAAAATTATTTCATTATAAATTTTTGAATGGTAATGACCATCATTTTAGAAGCTGTTTAATGGTTAAATAAAATTATATAATGCATCTTAATTTCTTTTTTAAAATAAGTATATCTTGTAAGCATTTTCATTCTAGTTATAAGGTTTTGAAACATCGCTTTTTTGAATTCCAAAATGATACCTTTCTCATTAAGTTGGTGTACAAATTCAATGTTTATGGATATTTGTTTTTATTAGATAGAGTTATATTTTATTTAATTTAGTTATTTTTCAAATTTTAACTTTTTAATTAGTTTTAAAATGTACAAAACACTTAAAAGAAAAGTTTGATGGTGGAAATTCTGTGCAAAAATTAATAATTTTTTCAAAAAAAATAAAAAAATATATATCTGTTATATAGTTATGTATTAAATATGTAGAACACCTACTAAATAAAAACATAAAATAGAAATTATAGACGATTTTTTGGTACAATATAATAAAAGAGAAGAAATGGGTTTTCTAAACAATGGAATAAAATGCATAAATGATTTGAGATTGCAACTTAATGTTGCATTGGGCATTGGTAAAATCTTCAACAACTTAGTACTTGCACATGTTAAACCTTGGTTAATATTAGAGAAAAGAGAGGAAGGATGCTTTAATAATCTAGTAAATGAAGATGCTTTAATGAATCAATTATCCACATGGAAATGACCAACAAGGAAAAAAAGAACTGATGACAGTGAAGAGAATAGAACTAATGATAATTCACTGATTAGCTGCAATCAATATGGCTCTGTAAAATGGATTTGTAAATGGGGAAAAATGGTTTAATGAGAAGATGATGGAAAACCAAAAGAAAATAACTGATAACAAGTCATTGATTAGCTGCAATCAATATGAATCAATGTGGATCTCAACATTCTCATTATAGCTCATAAGAAGTTAAACATAGCTCCCTCTTTATACATAAGAAATTCAACATTTTATAAAAACTAAAACTGTATCTTGTTTTCACTCATCTCTCCATCTTATCATTTTAAAGTTTTTGCTAACTGGTTAAGTAAAAATTTGCTTATTACTTCTATAATTTTTGAAGTATTTTATAATATAATTTTTGAAGTATTTTATAATGTGTTTTACCATTTGTACAATCAAATTCACATCTCAAAATCATTTAACTTGTTTAATCAAAATTCAGGTTTCAAAATCACTTAACCCTAAAATTACAGCATATGTATTGTTCAGAACTTAGTAGTTGCACTGGGAAGGGCAATGAAGATTATGTTGTAAATTTCATCAAAATAAAATGAGATTTGTTGTTCATAAGTTCCTTGCATTTATAATTGCATCCGTTAACATATTTACTTTTTCACATTTACTTTTTAGGATTAATAAATTACTCTATCAAATTATCAATTGCCACACAATATAATTTATCAAATCCAACCAACATTACTTCAGTTTTAACTTTTACCTCTCCCATACACAGCTAAGGATCTGAGGTGTACTTTTTAGGATTAATAAATTACTAGATCGAATTATCAATTGCCACACAATATAATTTAGAAAATCCAACCAAGATTACTTCAGTTTTAAATTTTACCTCTCCCATACAGCTAAGGATCTGAGGTGTGAGTGGACATTTCTGGATCTCTCCCATACAATTAAGGATCTGAGGTGTGGGCAGACGTTTCTGGAAGAGAAGTAGATTGTACGTGTTAATGGGATCCCTCGTAAGGATACGAGGTGTGGACGGACGTTTCACATGTTAATGGGATCCCAGGTGTGGGCGGACGTTTATGGAAGTGAAGCTTGAAAGTTTTCCCATATCTCCCATACAACTAAGGATCTGAGGTGTGGGTGGACGTTTCTAGAAGAGAAGCAGATTGCACGTGTTAATGGCATCCCAGGTGAGGATCCGAGGTGTGGATAGACGTTTCTAGAAGTGAAGATGATTGCATGTGTTAATAGGATCCCAGGTGTGGGCGGACATTTATGGAAGTGAAGCTTACACGTGGTAATGGAGGATGCGAAGCGTCCTAAAATGCCATGGCAATGGAGGATGCGAGGCATCCTAAAATGTGATGTCAGGTGAAAGGTGGAATACATTAATAATAATATGAATCTCTAACCCTAAATTTATTGTTATCGCAGGTCCACATATTGTCCAAGAAACGCCCAATCTACTCCAGACCTCCCAGGAACATGTTCCAGACCGTTGAGTATCTATATGCATTCAGGTATGAAAAGAAATTACTGAATCTATATAATATTGTATTACTGGTTCAAAGTCTCATTATTTAACTGAAAGGTGGAATCCATTAATAAGAATATAAATCTCTAACCCTTTGGTGTTCCCTGGTAGTAAATGTATTGTTATCTCAGGCCTGCATATTGTCCAGGAAACGCCCAATATTCTCCAGACCGCCGAGGATCATGCATTATACATTAATCATGCATAATCGACATATAATCGACATAATAAAAAAAGCTGCAGTGAATAACATGATCGGGAATTTGAGCCCTTGATTTGATTTATTTTATTTATTGTCAAGACTAAGAATATTAATTCAACAACAGTGAATAATATGATAGAGAATTTGAATTTTTGATTTGATTAATTTTGAGGACTAAGAATATTTGATGATATAAAATCCTATAAATTTGTGTAAAATCTAAAAATATTAAAAGTTAAAATTTATATAGTAGCTTGTTCGTGTTTGTATTTATATTTTCTTGGTTAACTCCAACTTCACAGTTTCAAACTACTTATATAACCGAATTTACATGGGTTTGTCGAATGTCTATATAACTACGCATCATACATCCATTTAATTCATTCTCTAGATTCACCACAGCATTATCGATTTTCTACTAGGCTGGATTCTCCCATACATTTAACATAATATATTTACCTTGGAGCTTGGACAAAGCCTTGCGTATCTTTCATTGGCATCCATTACAGTCTATGTGCACTTACATTTCGACAATCTGAAAACATGATTCTTATTAGCGCTGTAAGCATCTGCCTTTAAAAAATTCATGCATTTTGTGTTGAAAACAATTTCTTCAGGGACTTTCAGTTTGGTGTTGTAAAACATTTCATGAGGGACTTTCAAATCTCATTTGATTGCACTGAGAAAAGTATAGGAAAAAGCCTTTCCCAGGGTTTTTCAAATCTTAACTGATTGTCGAGAGAAAAGCGACGCACGATCTACAGTGAATTTGATGAGCAATTATGGGAAAATGTTTACGAAAGACCATTATACCATTAAATAAGATTATTGGTATTACGTGATGAATAAAATGAAAATAATTAAAAAACACTTCTGATTACATGATTAAAGCCATTTTTTCAAAAGGGTGGAATGTTTTCCAAATTCCAACCCTGTGGAGGAGGATTAGACATCTCAATACTGGATAGAGATGAAATTAAATGAAACATTTCTACTATTTTCTTACATATAACTAAACATCCTCTGACACATCCAAGTCAGGACAGGAATGAAGGCTCACCGGCATGGCTCCTTTGTGGGTTCCTGGCTGCTCAATCCTCAATTGATTTCAAAACAGGAAATCGAATGAGAACAAGATGTATTCTTATGTGTTGACTGGGTATAAGAAGAATGAGTATAGTGGGCACGGCTATGAATGTAAATAGTTGTTGATGAGATAATGAAGAAGTATTTGCAATGTTTTATAGATAGCATTAAGAGCCAGGCGTGAAGAATAGATGTATCCCACTTGTGCTATTTTTAGTAATTAATCAATACAACATCTGTAAACCCTAGTCGTATTCAATAAAACGCACAGTCGTATGTCGGCTCCCATTTAGCTAGAATGGCAAGTGTCCAGGGTCTCTGGCTTGACTTTGTGCTACATCAAACGCCATAAGTAGAAGATATTGTGCGCAATGCTTCATAGGTTATTGTGTGCAATGCTTCACAGAGTGATCTTTCGTTCTATGTGATCTTCTGTTATTGTCTTTCGTTCTATGTGATCTTCTGTTATTGTATTATAAATGATTGAATAATTTCATATTTAAGTTGATTTGGAAGTCGGTGTTCATGTTATGCCTTGTGCGTTCTATTAAAAGGACTTCACACTTTCGACTTTACATCATGTTAGGTTATGTTAAAAAGTCTTTGGAACTTTTTGGATTATTAGTATTTAATTAAATTTTAATATATATATCTTTCAATATGAATAAACCTTAATTATATTTTAAAATTTTTATATAAATTTCATATATAAAAATTTAAATAAAAAATTTTCTTATAAATTAAATGTTATAAATATAATATTTAAATAAAAACATTCATATTTTATAAATACAAATATTTTAGTAATAATTAAATTTTTTATAT
>SNQJ01S0037344.1:191511-212149 GCA_010110895.2 Picea sitchensis
ACTTTCTCCATGAGAACTCCTCTCCTTTTATAAGTTGAAGAGGATAAGGTGAGGATGTTAGGATGATCCCACTAAATCATGAAAGCGAGTAAGATCCAAACCATTTGGATGCCACCTCACCATAGAAGTTTCTCCTTCTAGAATATTCGAGAAAATGCTTGTTTTTCCCACATGTAGGCATTCTCGCATTCTACCTATAGAGAAACCTATGAACATATCGCACCCTAGCTATGGTGCAACCTGTGAGAATCAAGCATTCTCTCACCCTGCCTATATAGCAACCTGCGAACTTCCTTTTTAACAGGGTTTTTACAAGGGAAAATGCAACTTATTTTCTCAGGAAAAGTTCTTCTCCCTTCTCTCTTTAGGAACTCAGGCCACTGACCCCTCTGAAGGCAACATATAGGTTTACATCATTAATGGTCATAGGGATGACAAAAATAATGTGTAATATACATGAACTTCATCAAGGACGAGAAGGTAAAAATCCATAGGTTCAAGAGTGGTTTTCCATCATTTTACAAAAACAAAATCCAATTGGATGATCCTAGAACATTGTGTTATCACTCCAAGAAACTCTTTGAGGTTGTGGGTCAAAGATGCTTGGTAACTTAAGGTAAACTTGTTTTTTGTATTTTTTATGTGTGGATCAATGGGATAACTCAATTACAGTATGGTATTTAGACAGTCAACATGAGAATCAAATGAAACAGTGCTCTCAAGAATCAATAATTAGATGATATATTTAAAGTGGGTGAGAAAGAAGTGTTTATAAACCATATACAACATGCAGGGTTTAATAAACAATGAATAACAAATATTAAGAAAGTTATGAACTGACGCATGAGATGACATTCATTCTATAGTTAAAACAACTTGAATAAGAGTACATAAGGAAAGATGAGAATCTGATATCAATAGAGAGAGAAAACTGTGATTTGTATTATAAAAAAAAACTTGTTTACAATATAGCATGTTTCTGTATCCAGGATCCAACCCCTGGTATGTGAAAAATATAGGCATTTATAGCCTTTACAACAAGTCTCAGATCCTGGAAAACTGGATCTGGATTTCTAAATATAGAAAACAGAAAACAAAACTAAATACAATAGGATAACAAAAGAACTAGTTCCTATGAATCGAATTGTCTTCAAAGTTTGTCTTCAACATCTGGTCTTCATCATTGCTATGTCTTTGATGTGTCATGGAGGAAAGGACACATGTCTTCAGTGGTTGGAAAAATTTCACAGCTGTAAGTAAGCTGTTAGTTGATCATATGAGTATTCACCTCATATATCTCCTAAAAATCTTGAAACAAAATCTCAAAATTTGGTGATTTATTCTTTGATGTCAATAGATATCTGGTACTTTATCCTTTGGTTATAATAATGATTAAGAGTTTGTCAATTCTTCAAACCCTTCTCTATTTTCCACACAAAATACGTGATCACAATCTATCATGATTATCCTGCTAGAATGTGGTGGAAAGGTGTAACCACTCATTTGTTTCCATTAACTCGCCAAGATGATCGTATGACATGTGTCCAGCGTACCCTTTTTGGGTTTCTAAAGTCATTGGAGAAAAACATGTGTTAACACTTTCACTGGCTCGCTTGCTGCTAGGAGTACCCTTTAGCCATTGAAACCTGAGGCTTTCACCGACTAACTTCAACTTCAAAACAGATGTTAGTCGTTGAAAATATTTTTCTTTATTTTTTGAAAAGTCCTTTTGAGGATCGATTTATTTCTAGAATAACACCTTAAATCCTATGTTTTGACACTTCAAATTTCTAAAAAAATTATATAGAACCCTATTTATAACCATGATATCACCTACAAAATGGAACAAATTGACTGATTCATTTTGGGAGATAACATTTGGCTCCAGCTAGGATGGAGACCTCCCTATGAGGTTTCCAAGAACCTAGTTTGACTCAGTAGCCTTATTTACAACTTAAATTCAAAACTGATTTTACTCAGTATTCCATTGGGCATGGATTTATTGACAAAAAAACAAAAAAAAAAAATTGAAAAGAATATGTACAAATAAGCAGGCTTTAAGGAAATCCTCGTGAAAAGTAGAGTTTCAGAAAGCACCCATTGAATGGGCCACCTGATACTTCTTCACCTGCAAGATCTTGGAGGACAAAAGTATTGTTCTGCTGAGCTGATCCTATAACAAATGGACTTGTCCATAGTGCATCAAATTTTCCATGTTTTCCCTTTTCTTGCCTTGTTGCATCCCATTTCAGAACCAGATCCCCTGCCTTGAAAATATATGCCTTAACTTTTCTATCAAAAATGTATTTCATCTTCCATTGGTGTAACTATGTATTTTCCAGAAGTTTCTCTCTGTCTTGTTGTAGCTCTACCAAATTGTGGATCCTCCTAGTTAGATCATTTGTCTTAGAGTCAACTTCTTGTAAAAATTTTGCAACTAGCAGTGCAAGTTGAACAGGAAAGATGGCTTCAGTGCCATATACTAACTAGAAGGGGGATGTGCCAATTGACTTTTTATTTGTAACTCTGTCAGCCCACAAAGAAAATTTCAACTTGGAATCCCAACCCTTGGTATTTGTTTCAAGAAACTTCTTTATGATTCTGACTAAACTCTTATTTGATGATTCAACTAAGCCATTTCCCTGTGGATAGTAAGAAGTAGAATGTACTAGCTAAATTCCCATCTCTTCACATAATTTTACCAAGTGTTTATCATTAAATGAAACAACGTTATCTGTGACTATTCTCTTAGGGAAGCCAAATCTGGAGAATATGTTTTCTTGCAGAAAAATAATAATGACAAGGTGATTGGCATTTCTTGTAGGAATGGCCTCAATCCATTTGGTAAAATAATCATTAGCGACAAGGATCCATTTATGTTGATTGCTAGAAGGTGGATGAATCTCACATATGAATTCCAAACCCCATTGCTAAAAAGGACCCGTGACCACAACAGGTTTGAGGAGAAGAGATTTTAGTTGTTGTTTGCCTGCAAACCTTTAGCATTTGTCACGTGTTTTCACAAATTTACACACATCTGAAAATAAAGATGGCCAATAATAACCAACTCTCAGAATTTTATGAGCGGTAGTCTTCCAATAATGATGTCCTCCGCACTCACTATTATGAAATTCAGTCATGATTTTAGCTAATTCTTCTTGGTTTATGCACCTCAAGAGTATCCCTGTTGGATTTTTCCAAAACAATATCTTGTCATTAATGCAGAAATTTATGGCCTTAAGCTTTAAAGCTCTCCCTTGTGTTTTTGTCAAATATGAAGGAGCTATTAAATTCTACAGAAAATAAATGATGTGATTGTACCATTCACAGTCAGCTAGGTGAGGAGAAACCTACAAATTATCACTACCTCTATCTTTTGAAACTTGAATGTTCTCTTCATTTATACCCACAAAAATCATCTCAAGCAACTTACAATTGTCTTGTGCGAGGATCTTAGCAAGTCCTTGACCTTTCACAAGTTTTACTGGCTTGATCTCAACATCAAATTCAATTAAATTTTCTATCCACTTACTCCTTTTGCCATCTATGTCAGGTTGTATAAGCACATCTTTAACAAAGCTTGAAGGTGCATAGGATATTACCTTGGCTTGAAGAATGTAAATCATGAAGCATTTTAATGACTTGATGAGTGCATATGCTTGTTTTTCCAATGGTTCATACTTTACTTCAACATCTCTCAAGACTTTACTGAAGAAGGCAACTGGCAGCTCCTGACCATCTATATTTTTCAGCAATAGTACAACTGCAATTGTATCTTTTGAAGCAAATGAGAATATGTAAAACTCTTTGTCAAAGTTAGGACTGATTAAAATAGGGGTTGTCATGATAGCTTCTTTGATAGCATTGAAAGAATGTTAGATTCTTTAGCCCACCTAACTTCAGAATTCTTTCTTAACATACAAGTAATGTGCTTGGTAAGCTTTGCAAAGTTTGCTATAAACCTCCTGATAAAGTTTATAGTTCCAAGGAAAGACTGAATATCCTTTTTTGATCTAGGAAGAGACAATTTTTTAATGGATTCTACTCTTTTTTTATCAATCCTTACCCCATCAGCTGAAACAATATGTCCAAGCAATTTCCCTTCTTTAAGTGAAAAATTAGATTTCTTAGGATTAAGAGAAATGCCATACCTTTTGCATTTTAGGAATGCCTTTTTCAAGTATTGCAAATGATCTTCATGGCTGCTTGAAAAAACAGTTATGTCATCAAGATATATCAAAACAAATTTTTCTTTCTCTCCAACGAATGCAATGTCCATTGCTCTATGGAAACTTGCTCCAGCATTTATTAGTCTGAAAGGCATCTTTTCATACATGAAAGTGCCCCATGGAGTGGTAAACGCAGTCTTTTCTTTGTCATCCGGATGGACAGCAATCTGATTCTATCCAGAGAATCCATCAATAAAGGACATCACACTTGACCCTGACACCTTCTGTAAAATGTGTTCCATCTTGGGTAGCACGTAGTTGTCTTTCCTAGAACATTTGTTTAAATTTATGAAATCCACACAAATTCTGATCTCTCCATTTTTTTTTTCTGACAGGTACAAGGTTAACAATCCAATCTAAGTATCTGAGAGGTATACTAATTTTAGCATCCAATAATTTCTTGATCTCTTTTTCCATGGTAGGAAGAAACATAGGACTAAAAGATCTAAGCTTCTGGCTAAATGGTTTAGTATCTTTGTTTAAAGGAATCTTGTGTTGAATTATCTCAGTGTTGAATGTTTTCAAGTCACCATATTGCCAAGCAAAAATATCAGCAAATTCTTTTAACAAATCACCATAATCAGCCCTTTGTTCTTCAGACAAATGAGGAGCTAAGTTGACATATTTAGGATCTTGTTTAGTGGCTACATTAAACTGAAAGACATCTGAGTCCTCTTCCTTCTTTTCCAATTTGACAACCACGTCATTATTGTCAAAAATATTTTCTAAAGGGACCAATCCTTTAGGAATTTTGTAAGTGGACAATTGAACAATTTTATGTGCTCCAATTTTACTTCTGAGCTTTGGCTTCTCAGCTTCTTCATCATGTTCATTTTCCAAATCAATCTGCAAATTTGCAAACTCATCCATTACTACAAGGAATCTGGTGAGATCAACATCGTCTTCAAAAACCTTCCAAAACTTTACATTATCAGGGAGTGATGGCCTATAATTTACTTGGACTTCATAGTTTAATTTAGGAGGTAATGGAGGTATGAAAGAGCAGGTTGAAACAACCAATGAATCAACTAGTTCATTCATGGCTCTAGGACCATAAGTAATCTTGAAATCTGTAAAAGCATGAATCACTGTAAAAACTTCATCTCTATAGGCCTTTAACCTGACATGTTTTGTTTGATAGGACTTATTTACCTGTTGGATTATCATATCTGCATCCCCAACTACCTGCAAATTCTTAATCCTCATATATTTAGTTGCATTTAGACCCAAGAGTAATGCCTCATATTATGCAATGTTGTTTGTGACTTTAAAGTCAAGCTTAAAAGAAAAATGAGTGGTTTCTTTTGATGGGGAAATGATGACTATACATGCTCCAATTGATTCTCATGTACATGCCCCATCAAAGAACATTGTCCACAAATCATTCTCACCTATTTATGTTGGTTGCACAATGGGTTGCTTATGTAATAATGAATCTGAAAGAGTGTCATCGATTTGAACTATACATGACCCCATACCTATGTCCACTGAATAAACTGGGTGATTGATTGGATTATGATCATCCCTGATTATGTATGCAAGATGAGATTCTCTGTACAACCTTTTGTTTTCTCCACCAAACACTGAAATTGCGGCATACGATATATCCATTTGCAAAGTTCCACCAAGTCTTTTCATGAAATATCTAGACAAGAGACATCCAAATTTGGGAGGGATGTCTGCCACAACCACATCCATCACCATGGTTTTCATTGATGCTGAGGTCAAGGTCACTGCCAAATATTTAATAAGACCAAAGAATTTAACTCTCTTAGGATCAAAAGAGAAAATATCATGATAAGTCTTAGTGATTTCTAGACCAAGTTCTTCCATCACAGCCTTTGGCATTAGATTATGAGATGCACCTGAATCTAAGAGACAATTATGCAAGATTTTGTCATGAATATTCAAGGAAATGTAAAATGGTGGAAAACTCTCATCCCTATGTTCAATAATAGGGCCTAGGATAATCGTAGGTTGATTATCTTGAATGTTGAGGATATCATCAGAGTCAGAAGTGCATCTAGGATCAAGGGTGCTCAAAATGTTTTTCTTAAGTGACTCGTTTTTCATTAGCTCAACTAGAGGGATTGGGATTTTAATTTTTTGGACTTCTGATTCAATATTAAATTCTAATGATGTCTTGTCAAATGTTTTACCTCATGATATGGTGCTTTTAATGCAATTTGTTGTTCCTTTATATTCTGTTGATCTTGATTATGTTGCTTGACAGGTACAAGGTTTTTCTTTTTAGGAGGAGGTGTAGTACTCTATTTTGCAGAAGCTGCCTTAGATATGAGATTGTATCTATTTTTCTCATCTACCTGAAATACACCATTGTCATTAGAAATTTCATTAATTTGTTGATTTATAAGGGCCTCCTCAAAATCATTTTAAGTCAAAAATGATTTTTCCAGCTTTGCTTTGACACAATGAATATTGTCTTCTTCATCTTCTGTACATTCATCTTCATCATATTCTTCTATCCCAACATTTTGAAGAGGAGCATTTATCTTCTGATCCTCAGTAGGATTTCTCTCTCTCTGCAAAATCTGCACTTGTTGATTATTTCTCCTGAAGTTGTTGGGATTCTGATTGGAATTTCTGTGTGTATAATCATAAGTAACCCCTTCCCTTGATAGGCTACTTGTTTTCAATTTTAAGTTTAGAAATCTCAAAAGTTAAAGTCTCTAACATTTTAGCCATCTTGTCTAATTTTGGATTATTATTGGATGAAGAAGAAGCTTCATCTCTAGGCTTTCTTCTATCAGTGTTTCCCTTTAACTTATGAGCAGCCAATATATTTGATTCCACTTCAAGGGAAGAATATTGCATTAGAGATAGTGTAGGTGACCTTCTTTCTCTCAACAATAGACAGAATTCTGAATCAAATGAATTTACATATGTGATTTTGGCAGAGGTATCTGTGGGATTTATCTCATCTGGTATTTTACTGTACATCCTATTGAAACTTTTAGTGAAATCAGAGATTGATTCACCATTTTATTTCTTTAGATTTACAAATTCAGTAATATAGTACAAAAATTCTCTTCTATCACCCCAGTTCTTCAAAAAGATGTCATCCAATTTCTCTATGCCAGTTATTGAACCAGCAAAAAGTTCTTTGAACCACTTCTTGGCATGGCCATCTAAGATTTGGACAAAAACTCGTGTCCAAACATCTTCCTCCTCAATGTTAAGGTTTTCTGCATAACTATAAAAGGCCTATATATGTTCTTTAGCAGTCACATCACCTTCACCTGTGAATTTGGGCATGTACTTCTGATAGTCTCCTGTAGGCATGGCCAATACTCAATTTGGCAATACTAATGGTACATACCTAACAGCTAGGATTTGTTGCATCTTGGTCAAAAGAGGAGGTGCAGCCATCTCTCCTAATGGTGAAAGAGGGGATAAACTCTTATTGGACTCTTCAGTGATAGGAAAGTTTTCTTCGAAAGGATTTTGAAAAGATGCTATGTAAAAATTAGCTAGTTGTTGAGCTAGATTTTTCTCTCCTTTAGTATACAACTCTTCCAATATGTGTTCTATAGAAAGCAAGCTTGTATGAATCTTCAGATGATATTTTTCAAGCTATGAGTGATTAGATTCAAAAGATGATGAACTATAGTCTCTTAGTGCTTTAGGGGATTCTCCATTAATGTTTGAGTCTAATCCTTCTTCTATATCAACAATCTGATTTAAATGTTATTCAACAAAAGCTTCTTCTGTTACAATGGAATTATCACTGACAAGCTTTGAGGAACTAGATCCAAAATTTTCTTCAATCAACTTCGTAGAATGAGCAAGAGATGCATTTGATTTACCTAATTTTGATGATTGACCTTGAAAAATTCTCCCTCTCCTGAGAATATGTTCTGGATTTGATATTGTTGCAACAGGTGGATCTTATGGGTTCACCCTGGTACTGATTTTCTTAAGAGCCAGGATGAAATAGTGGAGTCGCCAGATAGATGATCACAACTGATTATGATGTTTGGTCCTTGTCTATCATCAATGGACCAGCTTTGTTTCATCTCCCAGGGAAGTTATCTTCAACTTCAGTCTTTTGTTCCCCGACAACGGCGCGAATTTGTTATCACTCCAAGAAACTCTTTGAGGTTGTGGGTCAAAGATGCTTGGTAACTTAAGGTAAACTTGTTTTTTGTATTTGGTATGTGTAGATCAATGGGATAACTCAATTACAGTATCATATTTAGACAGTCAAAATGAGAATCAAATGAAACAGTACTCTCAAGAATCAATAATCAGATGATAGCTTTAAAGTGGGTGAGAAAGCAGTGTTTATAAACTAGATACAACATGCAAGGTTTAATAAACAATGAATAGAAACTATTAATAAAGTTATGAACTGACAGATGAGATGACATTCATTATGCAGTTAAAACAACTTGAATAAGAGTACAAAAGGAAGGATGAGAATCTGATATCAATACAGAGAGAAAACTGTGATTTGTATTATCAAAAAAAAGCTTGTTTACAATATAGTATGTTTCTGTATCTAGGATCCAACCCCTGGTATGTGAAAAATATAGGCATTTATAGCCTTTACAACAAGTCTCAGATCCTAGAAAACTGGATCTGGATTTCTAAATATAGAAAATAGAAAACAAAACTAAATACAATAGGATAACTAAAGAACTAGTTCCTATGAATCGATCTATCTTGAAAGTTTGTCTTCGACATCTAGTCTTCATCATTGTTATGTCTCTAATGTGTCATGGAGGAATGGACACATGTCTTCATTGGTTGGAAAACTTTCATAGCTGTAAGTAAGTTGTTAGCTGATCATATGAGTATTCACCTCATATATCTCCTAAAAATCTTGAAACAAAATATCAAAATTTGGTGATTTATTCTTTGATGTCAACATATATCTCGTACTTTATCCTCTAGTTATAATTATGATTAAGATTTTGTCACATCTTCAAACCCCTCTTTGTTTGCCACACGAAATACGTGATCACAATTTATCATGATTATCCTGCTAGAACATGGTGGAAAGGTGTAACCACTCATTTGCTTCCATTAACTCGCCATGACGATCATATGACATGTGTCCAGCGTACCCTTTTTGGGTTTCTAAAGTTGTTGGAGAAAAAAATGTGTTAACACTTTCACAGGCTCGCTTGCTACTGGGAGTACCCTTTAGTCGTTGAAACCTGAGGCTTTCACCGACTAACTTCAACTTCAAAACAGATGTTAGTCGCTGAAAAACTTTTTCTTGATTTTTTGAAAAGAGCTTTTGAGGATCGATTTATTTCTATAATAACACCTTAAATCCTATGTTTTGACACTTCAAATTTCTAAAAAACTTATATAGAACCCTATTTATAACCATGCTATCACCTACAAAATGGAACAAATTGACTGATTCATTTTGGGAGATAACACATTGGAAGAAGCCATTAGCAAGGATAAGTATTTGTATGATCAGAACAAAGGAAGGCCAAATTTCTAAAAGGATTGAGATGAATAAGAGAGGTAAGATGGATCATAGGAAGAAAGGATTCAAGTCGCCTTTCATCATAAAAAACTCTCAATCATATTAGCAATGATAGTCAACACAAGGTGAACATAAAATGGCAGATTCCTTGAGGCAAAATCCAAGGAAACACCCTATAAAATGTTGGGGATGTGAAGGAGACCACTTGTATAAGTATTTCCCTCATAAGGGAGACAATATGAGGACTATGCACAACATTTAAGAAGATGATACAATGGATGATGTGGGTAGGATCATGTCAAGGATTTATGAATCCTTGGACAATACATAAACATACTACCAATCTCACATAATTGAGGTAGAAGGTAAGATTGATAACTTAGCCCATATTTATTTTGATTGATTATGAAGCTAGTCATAGCTATATAGATCCAAAAATAGTTGAAAGGTGTAAATTGAAGAGATGTAAGCATTAAAAGTCTTGGTTGGCTTAGCTANTTCTAAAAAACTTATATAGAACCCTATTTATAACCATGCTATCACCTACAAAATGGAACAAATTGACTGATTCATTTTGGGAGATAACACATTGGAAGAAGCCATTAGCAAGGATAAGTATTTGTATGATCAGAACAAAGGAAGGCCAAATTTCTAAAAGGATTGAGATGAATAAGAGAGGTAAGATGGATCATAGGAAGAAAGGATTCAAGTCGCCTTTCATCATAAAAAACTCTCAATCATATTAGCAATGATAGTCAACACAAGGTGAACATAAAATGGCAGATTCCTTGAGGCAAAATCCAAGGAAACACCCTATAAAATGTTGGGGATGTGAAGGAGACCACTTGTATAAGTATTTCCCTCATAAGGGAGACAATATGAGGACTATGCACAACATTTAAGAAGATGATACAATGGATGATGTGGGTAGGATCATGTCAAGGATTTATGAATCCTTGGACAATACATAAACATACTACCAATCTCACATAATTGAGGTAGAAGGTAAGATTGATAACTTAGCCCATATTTATTTTGATTGATTATGAAGCTAGTCATAGCTATATAGATCCAAAAATAGTTGAAAGGTGTAAATTGAAGAGATGTAAGCATTAAAAGTCTTGGTTGGCTTAGCTAACCACTGGAACCAAGAGGAAAATCATTAAACTTTTCAAGGATTTCTCATTTTGCATGAATGGAGTTAATGTTAAGGAAAATTTAAACATCATACCACTTGGGTCATATGATTGCTTAATTGGTATGGATTGGTTGGACAAGCATCGTGATGTACTATATTTATACAAGAAGGAATACACATGCCTTGATGAGGAAGGAAATTCAAGGATAGTGCAAGGTGTTCCAAGGCCTATATCTATCAAAGAGATTTCAACATTGCAGTTGAAAAGAATTTTTAGGAAAATATGCCAAATATATGGAGAACATATGGAAGAGCTAGCCAAAGATAAGGAGCCAAATGTTGAATATGATCCAATACTAAAGGAGTATGAAGATGTGTTTGGGTAGTTGCCATGATTTCCACCAATAAGAAATATCTATTTCTCTATTGAATTAATTCCTGGAGCTACCCTGGTGTCCAAAACTCCCTATAGAATGAGCACAATGGAGCTAAAAGAGTTGCAGATGCAACTAGAATTTTTTTTGAAAAATGGGTACATACGCCCAAGTGTCTCACCTTGGGGTGCCCCATTACTCTTTTTGAAGAAAAGGGATGGAACTTTGAGGTTTTTTATTTACTTCATACAACTTAATAATATCACGACAAATAATAGGTACCCTTTACTACAGATCGATGATAATTTCAATTAATTGAAAGGAGAAAGGATATTTTCCAAGATTGACCTGAGGTTAGGTTACCATCAGGTGAGAATCATAGAAGTGTTAAATTTTAAGCTATTATTAGGTTTCTTTTCAATTTACTAGATAATCATAGCATAGATAAGATCACTGAGAGAAACAAAATCATAAGATACACAACATTTATCTTTAGGAACCCTCATGGGGAAGAAAAGCCAGCAAAAACTTCCTTAATATAGATAGCCAATAGAATGATAAGACAATATACCAAACACAAGAGAATATCCTCTCCAAAGCAATGCACCTCTCTCTCTTCCTTCTTTTGGCAACTGGTAACTGCAACTTCCTTCAATAATTGCGCAATAGATGAGTTAGTTGAGTGAGTGAACAAATGAGTGGTTGGCTTCCTTTATTTATACAAACTGGCAAGCATTGAAAGGAGGTGTCTCTTCACTGGCAGGGCCGACTTGTCTTTCTGGGTGGTTAGAACCACTCTAATTTTCCTAGGGGCCGACTTCTTAATTTTCATATTACAATTAGGGTTTGACCAATCCGTAAAAGGGGATTTGGTCAATTACAATGCCCGACATGATAAATCTACAAAAGGGGATTTATCTAATGAATAATAAATGAATAATAAATAGAATACTCTTTGCAGTTACAATATTTCAACACTCCCCCTTAATAATAAGGGTATTCTACAACATCATCGGGAGAAAGAGAGAGGGAAACAACATCAACTAGGTAACAACATCAACTGGATAACATCCTCAACTAGGCAACATCATCAACTGGGTATCATCATCAACATCATCAACTGGGTAACAACATCAAATGGATAACAGGAGGCATCAATATAATCCACTTGGTCATCTGGCATCACGACTGGCATATCTATAAATCATCAGAAGTTTTGTTCTCTTTATATTCGCATAGAATATACTCTTTATTTCTTTCATCTTCACACAGAAGATACTCTTTCTTATCTTCACACAAAAGATATCTTATATTAACACATAACATATCTTATCTTCACACATAATATATTCTATGAGTTGTTCCATTCCTTTTATGTTCTCCCTTCTCTTCTAGTCATCTATCTCACCCATCCACTAGGGAGGACTACTACCATAGCTTCACTCCTAGTCATCCCACATGAACTAGAGAAGCTAATATGATAGCCTGGGCAAGATTATATTCCCTTTCCATGATCCACGCAGGATCACGACACAAACCTCAAGAGACAACTAACCATTACACATGGTCAAGATTTGTGTTCCAGGCTACTCAATCCTTGTCTAGAGGAGAGTATCTGCCCACTGCCCCTTGGAGAAACATCCACATTCCTCTCTATGAGGGTGGTCACACCCCTCTCTACCAGGGTATTCTAGCATGTCCCTAGAGTATCCAAAACTCAACACTTAGACAGAGGCCAATCTTGGAAAATTTCTCATTTCCCTTCTCTATGAAGGTCTTTTCCTTCTCTACGAAGGTCTCTTCCTTCTCTATGAAGGTCTCTTCTCTTTCTCCTTCTCTATGAAGGTCTACCTGTGGGATTTCTCATTCCTTCTCTATGAAGGTCTCTTCTCTTTTCTATGAAGGTATAGCTATGGGATCTGAAAAAAATATCTTGTAGTCTAAAATATTTTCATGGTATAATACCATGCTACCCATCTGTTGGGCACCATCCATCTGTTGGGCACCATCCATCTATTGGATAACTTTCATCTTGATCAAAAAATCTGGGCACCATCCATATGCTTTCCTGACTACACCAAATCACAATTCTCCATTTAGAACTCGGAGACATAGCTCCCTCTTGCACCAAACTAAGATCTTCTAATCATCATCCTTGAAGTTTTCTTTTTTAATATCCTAGGTGCCTTCTTGAGTTCGAACATTTCTTTCTTTTTGACTTCATACTAGGTCAACCTACTCCCTCTGCATCTATAAGAACAGTATTGTAACAACCTGTTGTTACCTGCATCTCATCAACTATATCTGAGTATCCATATTTCTCTTCATATTGAACATTTATGTTGTGCATCTTTAGGAGCCTCCTTCTCCTATATAAATACTGGATATTGTCTGGTCTTTACTGACTGTCACCATATCATAAGTCCTTCTCATGCTATCTAACTTCTGGAAGTCAAGGCATAAGTTCTTTCTTCCGAGACCTATAAACTTACTTACAATATGATTTCTGAGATATGTCACTTATCCAATCAATCAATAACAATAAGAAGTAATTAAATAAAACTATATCATGATTTCTATCAGAGTAGTACACATCTTTTCTTAAGCAAAACTTGTTCAACCATGTACACATCTAAAACCCTAATCATGAATAAGACTTTTGAACTCTTTTTCACTCTAGCTATGAAATTACCAAACTTTCCCTTACTATCATAGATAAACACATACCTTTGTCACTCTCATGATTGATCATACCTGAAATACATATTTTATCTCTTTCTTTATCCTCTTCTTTGATAAGTCTGCATAGACACTGAAATAAAACGAGGTTAATTAACATTCTCACCAAAATCTAACTTGTAATGATAAAGTATTAAAGTAAACAATATACTAAAAATAAACATGAATACTTATCTTTTGTTTTCGTGTGGGGAGGCTCCACGGACTCCACCATTTTCTATCTTTCTTCAGATCAACTATCTTTAACTTAAAGTACATATTTCTCAATTTCTACTAAAGCTTTATTTGAGGGAGGAGATTCCTCTTCCTCTATCACATGTGCTTGATGCTTTCTTTTCCCTTTTCCTTGAGGACAGTCATAGGAAAATTGTCCCAACTTTTGACATTTGTAGCATCTGATCTTTGAAACATCTTTCTTCTTGTCTAGAACTCTTACGAAGTTAGCTTCTAGTTGTTCTTTGAATTGTGATATTCTGGAGAAATATTCCTGAATTGTTTCTCCTTTCTACATCCTTGTATTCTTGAGTTGATTTCTTATATTCATCTTTTGATTGATGTTCCTTCCTTCATATAATCGGGTTAGGGCATCAAAAATTTATTTTGGATTCTTCTTTGAGGCCACTTGAGGGATCAAGTGATCTTTGATAGAATTTGCAATGATTCTTTTGGCCCTAATTGTGTCTTTTTGGTTTTTTCTTTAGCTGTAGCATTGACAGGTTCTGGTACATTCTCTTTAATGAATATTGCTAGGTCATTCTCTTCAAGAATGAGTGAAATCCTATACTTCCAAGCACGGAAGTTTTCCACACCTTCTAGCTTGTCAACAAGCTTAGTGCTTGCAGACATCTTTTACCTGGAGCTAGGAAAATGACCAAAAAATGAAAATGATCATAATTGAATTTTGAACTTACCAAGAGGCGTGCTTAGATGAGGCGAGTAGCCTAGTGTGGTTAGATTTTATAAAATCCAAATTTTTGCCCTTCAAACTTGACCAACAGATTTATGGACTGGTGCTTCTGGTTTTGTGGTACTTCTGGTTTTGTGGTACTTCTGGTACTGGTGAAAACTAGGGTTCCCCTTCCCGTAGTTCTATCCATTGAAAAGGGTGCACTGAAGGTGCCAATGAGTTCCTTAGTCTAGGGCACACTTTTCTAGATGATCTTTGGGCTGAAATTCCTCTTTAATAAAAAGCCCTAATTTTCTTGTACGTCAACAATGACATTTTTCTTTTTCCTGTGAAATATGCTCTCTTCAACTTAGCTCTTATACCATGTTAAATTTTAAGCTATTATTAGGTTTCTTTTCAATTTACTAGATAACCATATCATAGATAGGATCACTGAGAAAACCACAATCACAAGATACACAACATTTATCCCGGGAAACCCTCATGGGCAAGAAAACCCAGCAAAAACTTCCTTAATATAGATAGCCAATAGAATACCAAGACAATAAACCAAACACTAGAGAATATCCTCTCCCAAGAAATGTACCTCTCTCTCTTCCTTCTTCTGGCAACTAGTAACTGCATATTCCTTCAATACTTGCACACTAGATGAGTGAGTTGAGTGAGTGAACAAATGAGTGGTTGGATTCCTTTATTTATACAAACTAGCAAGCATTGAAAAGAGGTGTCTCTTCACTGGCAGGGCCGACTTGTCTTTCTGGGTGGTTAGAACCACTCTGATTTTCCTGGGGGGCGACTTCTTAATTTTCATATTACAATTAGGGTTTGCCCAGTCCATAAAAGGGGATTTGGTCAATTACAATTCCCGACATGATCAAACCACAAAAGGGAATTGATCTAAGGAATAATAAATAGAATACTCTTTGCAGTTACAATATTTCAACAAGAAGAAGACACTAGAAATACAGCATTCAGGACAAGGCATGACCATTATGAGTTTTTGGTGGTGTCGTTTTTCTTGACAAATGCACTAGATACCTTTATGTGTATAATGAATGGAGTGTTCAAGGATTACCTAGACAACTTCATCATTGTTTTCTTGGATGATATTCTTATCTAATCCAAGACATAGGAGGAGAATTAACAACATCTAAGGATTGTGCTACAATTGTTGAGAGGGCACCAATTGTACACCTAGATAAGAAAGTGAAATTGTTATCAAAGGAAAATCCATTATTTGGGCCACATCGTCTCATAGGAGGGAATAATGGTGGACCCTAAAAGGATTGAACTAATCAAAATTTTGTTAGCACCAAATAATGATTTAGAAGTAAGATCCTTTATGGGATTATATGGATATTATAAGACATTCATTGAATGTTTCTCCAAAGTTGAAAATCCAAGCACTTTGCTACAGATGAAGGGAACACAATTTGAATGGACTACTAAGTGTGAGGAGAGTTTCCAACACTTAAAGGAATTATTGACCACTACATCTATGATGAAGATTGTAGATTTGGACGAAGATTTCATTGTGTGCACAAATGCATGAAAGAATGGGATTGGGGGAGTCCTTACATAGAATGGGCATGTCATATGTTATGAGTCAAAGAAGCTGAAGAATCATGAAATAAATTATGCTACCCATGACTTAGAGTGGGCATCCATAGTTCATGCCTAAATAAAATGGAAGATAAGATGGTAAATATCAAGTAGAATTTAAAGGTTGTGTAGGATAGGAAAAAGCGTTATATAGATAAAAACAAGACCTACAGGGAATTTAAAGTAGGCGAGCATGCGTTTTTAAAAGTAACGGCTAAAAGGAGCTTGTTGAGATTAGGAAATTGCCCAAAGTTGGAAACAAGATATTGTGCGTTGTTTGAATTTTTAGAGAAGATAGGCCTAGTTGCATACATTCTTGCATTTCTTGCATCCATGAGAAATCATAATTTGTTTTGTGTGTCCTTATTGAATAAATATGTGCTCGATCCTAACCACATGATTGATTGGAATATGATCTAGGTGGAGCATGAAGAGGACTTTCAGGTGGAACCAATGCACATCCTAGGATGGAAAGTCAAATTGCTCTGGAACAAATCCATTGGTTTGGTAAAGGTTCAATGGACTTTCTATGCTCTTGAATATGCCACGTGGGAGAATAAGGAGACAATGCAAGAGGAGTACCCACAAATTTTGAAAAATTTGAAGAAAGTTGAATGTACATAAGTATGTAAGGCTCCATTTTGGCAGCTAGAATTCCAGGAGCCACATTTATAACTTACCTGCCCCTTAGGTCCTCTTAAAGGGGTGGGGTATCAAATTTTTTATTTTTCATATCCATATCGAAACCTCTTTTTGAAGGTACTATTGTCTTCTATTGGTAAAGAATTTTCAACGATATGAAAATTTTCCTCGATCCTGGACTTTGGATAAAAAAATAATGGCCCTTTAATGATTTCACTGAGCATAACAAGCCTGTATATTGTCATGTGGAAGGTGACATGGAATCACACCAAGCAGATATGTTTCATCATATGTGGAAAGTATGATGTGTGGTAGGGTTACATTCCACCGGACTAGGTGAAACACCTTCCACCCTTATAATCTTATTATGATTAATTAATCATTACATTAAAAATACACACCTTGGGATTTTAGTTATTTAATCCATATTGTTAATGATTAATCCACATTAATTTTAATACACCATGTATTAAAATTTTGGCTTAATCCATTTTAACAGCCTAATAACTACCAAGAGTTTACTTTCCCCTTTTACTTTGGGATCCCAACATCCCGATAGGGTTTATTGTTTATAATTCTATTTAACCAAACCTTACTTAACAAACATGTCCTTTTTTAACAATGTCCTGAGTTTCGATATTCCGATGTGAATATTAATAATAATATTAATATATTATAATGCATCTAGATTTTATTAAATTAAATCTATAATATAATTGCACTACCCCCGGGCATATAATTTTCCATGATCACCATCCTTTTTCTATTTTCCTAGTTCACGATACTCTCGGAAGGTTTAATAACACCATTATATATATCGGCCCGGGTATATTGTTTATCTCACGCTCATGTACTTCTCCAAGTTCTAATACCAGATACTCTGGTAGGGGATTCAACATTATAATAATATATCGGTCCTTGTCATATCACTTATCATGTGCACCTTAACCTTTCTATCTCCCAATGCATGATACCGGGGTGGGGGGGTTTAATATTATGATTTGTTTTATATCAGCCTTGGAGGTAATGCTTATCACACACACCTTGACCTTTCCATCTCCCAAGGCATGATACTTCGATGGGATTTTAATATCACTAAAATGTTGAGAATAAGAGAAAAATAGGCCCATACATAAATAAAACAAAATGCATTATTAGAGATCTCTCCAAAGCTACATAGTTAACCTTTGTATAGACTAAATTCATATGATGGGTAACTTAACAAATTATTTCTTTTCCAGGAAAATGAGAAATTCTGAGCTTCTCCACTCATTAGGATAGAATTTCATAGTTTTTAATATAAGAATTCATATTCTTAATAATCAACTAATTGAGACAATAAATAGTAAATTCGAGAGAATTACTAGGATTTACTTGCCTCTCTTCACCAAGCAATTTTTGCTCAGGAAACATATTAAAATTTGTAAACACATATATTTATTTATTTGAGTTTCATTCCAGAAAATTAAATCTCTTGGAAATCAAATCTCCCATAGTAAAATTAATGTTTTTACCAGGACTTACTGCCCACCTAAAATCATGCAAATCTTTATTATTTTTTAGGAAAAAGACACCATTTCAAATCTTTATCTTTGGACATGATTTTACGAGTAAATTCAGGTAAGAATTATATTCTTACCATGTCTTAATAAGACATGGATTATATACAAAATACATAATTCTTGATTTATGTTTTTTATTTTTTTTTCCAACATTCCTCATGTTAAGTAATTTATCCTTTCAACTATATAGCCTAGGCTTATGAGACTAGAATTATGGTCTGTCTTTCATTCTGTGACTCTCCCTTGTCAAGATTATCATCTGGGATGGAAGTTAAGACTAGAATTATGGTATGTCTTTCATTCCATGACTCCCCCTTGTCAAGCTTATCATGTGAGATGAAAGTTAAGGGATTTTACCTATGCTTTCGCAAATTATTTGGCAATCAACTAAGCCTTCTAAGAAGGTCTTAAGACTTGACCATTAGCCAGGAAGCAACACTCATTTAAGAAACACTCATTTAACATAACCTATGCATTTTGATATTATAGGAAGCAACACTCATTTAACATAAACTATGCATTTTTATCTTATAGGAAGCAACACTCATTTAACATAAACTATGCATTTTGATATTTAGATCCTCTATGAAAACTTTAACAGCTTAGTATTACAAATAATTACTTACAACGGTCTTTAAAAACAAAAACAATAAGAGGTAGACAACATAAGTATATTTTTCACAGCTCTCTTTAGATTTTATAATCAACAACGCACATAGAGAAATATTTTCCCTATTTGAACATAATATTAAATTCTTTATATAACCAAAACATAAATTCCATAGCATCAAGGAACTTATCATGGAATATACAAAATACTGCAACACTTATCTGAGAATTTCAAATATATTGGCAAGTGTTTATGGGTGAGCCTTTTTCCACCCAACCATATGCACAATTATATTTTTTCCATCCTTACAGCTGGCCACCCCTGAGCCAGATGATGATTCCATGAGGGAAAATTCTCTTACTTAATAAAAGCTTGGTAAACATATAAAGGACACTCTCCTTCGTCAACATAAATTAGAAAGACATATCTCTAATTTCACCAAGTAAGGGGTCATTCTCTTGACTGAGGGAGTCACAGTAGTTAGCTTGCATAACTAACACCCAAATATTACCACCCATGTTTATCATCTTGATTTAGAGATCCTTACTTGCTATTTCTCACTAAAAAATCAGAGAACTTGACTTCCCTCTATTTTTCTATGAACTAGAGGAATTTTTATAAACATTATCTTCTCCATTTTGTGGGTCTCATCCCACTCTCTGACCTCTCTAATTTTGTGGGTCGATTTTCCCCCAAATTTGAGGTTAGCCCAGAATTATCTAGATGGGTACTTTTCTTCCCATGCTTCCGAGGCAAGGCAGTTTCGTTACAACACCCACATTATTTCTTATAATTGTGGGAAGTTGGTAGTTCAACTACCAACTTCCTTCATTAAATGAATTTTTGGAAAAATGGGTAATCTGGGTTTTCTTGAATATTAAATTTGCAAGGAATTTTCCTCGACATTTCCCTCTCATGGCATCATTTATATGTAAGTGTTCCACCCATAAACAATTCATTTTTTATTATCATCAAAATGTATTTTATCATTTTGATTTTTCATCATAGTCCAAACATTAAGCATACTAACCATGACTCATGGTTGTTAGGCTCCAATCACTAATGTAAATTAGAGTTCAAATGATTGTCAATCCGGTGTTTGTAAGACTTAGAGGCACATCCAAAATGTATGGATTTAGAGATAACTTTTATTCTTTAATGGGAATAAACCAAAACCTAGTCTAAGAGTTGAATATGGAAGAGATGCTAAGCTTCTTTTCAGAATTCCTATTCATAGATCTCATGACAGTAATCAACAAATGTTTTCCTAAAGAGTATTAACAGTAAGCATTCAAAAAGATATTCGAACTAGTTCTAAGGCTTATCAATGCTAGAAAGACAAAACTCTTATTCAAGAGATGCATTCAT
>SNQJ01S0037345.1:5717-44619 GCA_010110895.2 Picea sitchensis
AGTTTCCTATACTTTTGATTGTGAGGTGTCACAATACTTAAGTGTGGGGGAGGGGTTCATGAGCTGACAAATGATCATTGCCTAGAGAAATGAGTCTTTGCAAGAATTTTTGTATTATTACCATGATACGGGTTATTACATTGATAGTCATGTTATTTTTTTTCTTAACTCCTGTGTGCTATAAATTACTGAACTCATGCTTAATAGACCACTCTTTATTGGTTATCTTCCATTACAAGTTGCATACTGTAGGTTTGACAACACATGTTTTATGCTTGCTATAACCCATTCATTATAGGTTTTGACATTATATGTCATATGCAAGAAGAATGAGTGAGCATGGAGCACTCTGCCTCTACTCATTAACCACTATGGTTGTCAAAAACACTTCAAAATTGCAGGCTATCCATTGTAAGAGGCGAAAATGCACTTAACATAGAAGTACCGAATGAAGTACTGTATGAGGTACCGTATGAGGTACCGAATGAGATGTCGTTTGAAGTATCGTTTGAAGTGTCGAATGAAGTGCCATTGAATTGAATACCAGTAACTATCCTAGATTCTAGGTAACTGGAAATCAATTACATTCAATTAAATTGGTTACAGACATTGATTAAAGATTCTTCATATGGTTATGATCAAATGTCCAAGTCAAAAGACTTGGACATTGATCTAATTACGCACCAGTACATTGCTCCAAGTCGAGCCTTTGAATTTGAATTCTTCACACATGGCATCTCGCGTGCACATGTGGGCAACATACTCCACCATAAGAGAATCCAAAATCGGGCTAGGCACTCTATTATCTCACTTGCCCTTGCCATTTTCTCTGCCTTGCGTTAAGGAATCACACCCAACCTCTGCCAATTCATCCCTTGTTCAAATCGCACTCAGACCATGCCCAATCCGTGTCATTGTTTGGCTCAATTTCTCCCTTGCTTGGTGAATTTAACCTCTGTCACAATTCCCAGGATATACAAACCCTCCTCCTATGCAGACTTGTTTTCCATTCCAGAATTCGCACAATGCAAAGAAGTGTTTTTGCGTGTTGGCTGGGGGACATTTCTATCTAGCTTGCAAGGCCATGATGACAGCCTCTCTATGCAATTTGTAGTTGGTTTTGATGGTAATACAGCACATGTAGGGTCTCTTATCTTTGAATTCATAGAAGAGTCCATTTCTACTGCAACAAAGCTCCCAAGAATGGGAGATAGATGGTTCAAAAATCATCAATTGACGTGCTCAAGTTACAACAGGGTGTTTAAGCCTGAATTTGAGAGCATTTCAGGAGAAAAAGGGTATGCTAAGGAGTGGATAAAGCTAGAATTGGTTAACGCCCTCATCGTCATCACAAGGTTAATTACATGTGAAGGTAGATACTCCACCTTCAAAGCTTGTCACTTTAGATTGCTCGCTCATTTTTTGTTCAACAAACCCTTGAACTTTCCCTTTTATTTTCTCAAAAGCTTGGAGAAGATGTCCTCTCAAGTGAGGAAAAATGTGACTAACCCCCACAATAGTCTCTTCCACCACGGTTTGATCAAACTCCTCGTTCTTACCGAACTAGAGAAGCAAGGGAAAAATTGGGATGCCTTTATCTACCAATTTGCAAACCCCCACTTAACAGTTAAGACTGGCAAAAAGCCACTTAGCCTTAAAACTATCTCTCCATCCAAAACTCACTCTCCAAGAACCCCAAACTCCCTTGCACAAACCCTCTCTTTGTTGGAACATTTTTTCCGCATGTACATATATGTTTTGCACGTTTTGAAGGATCTTTTTGAAGAATTTTATGGTAAATCGGTATGATCGCCATAAGGTACGTGTAATTCATGTTTAATGACTAAATCAAGTTTAATTCATCATGTTCTATGATTTCCAAAAGTTAATTCATGTTTTTCTGCTATTACAGGGAAAAACGCACCATGTTTCCAGTTCCAGAACTTGATCCAGCAGTCATTCCAGCACTTGTTCTGGTACTTGATCTGGCACTCATTCCAGCACCCAATATTGCACAAAATCACAAGGCAAGTTGGCAGTTATGGCATTGGCGGCCAGTGATGGACAAATCGGGCACATGGGTTTTCTTCATGATCACCCCCTCCAGCTACTAAGCTCAAGACAACTCGATTTCAGTTGTCCAAAGAAGGAGATTATCGGCTTGCTCTATTTTGTCAGTTATGGCATCATTTATTGTATTTTGCCGAAATTAGAAGTGGTTCGACCCTCCTGTGGTTGACCACTTGATTTGTAAATGTTATAAATACCACTGAGGTGGTCAGATGATTGTTAAGTAGAAGAACCAAGTAGCATAAGCATTAGAATTGCCAGAAAAATGATTTTGCTATGTTTTTAGTTTTACATTGCCAGAATTGTGCCAGAACTGTGTTTCCAAGCTTTCATGGTGAATTTGGCCTGTTGAAGTGCGTGGTGTGATTTTGGGAGGTAGCCACGACTTGTTGGGCGGCCCACCAATAGTCTGGTTATTGTTCTTATGTTTATTTATGGATTTCTTAATTTAAATTTCTCTTTCTTACTTCCTGTATATGCATTTTTTTTTAATTAATTAGTATGTTGTAGCTTACTATTTTACTTCTCTTTTGCAGGTTAGATGATGATATGTGTTAGCATGTGTTGATTTTGTAGATTAGAAAAGGCTTGAAAGTCTCCATATTAACCCCAAGTCTCTATATTAACCTCATGTGCATTTAGATGTTAAAATTATGCTTTGATTTATGGTTTTATAATCAAGTTGAAAACAGAGTTTTTTATAAAATAGAGTTTTATTTGGGTTTCCTTTGATAGGGATTTTGATGGATGGATAGATTTACTTCCAGTTTTTATAGTTTGTTTATCTTAGTTTTACATAGATTTCATTCACTTAGTTATTGGTTAATGTAATTGTCAATTTACTTCTTAATATCATAGTTTAATTTATGTTTTAATTCATTTTCTTATCATAGTTTGAATTGTTAAAGTAGATATAGTATAGTTTTATTTTACGCAATTTTCTTTCATAGATTAAAATGAAATTAAATTTCTTAGTTAAATAATGATGAATATGCAGGGTATTTAACATTACTTTTATCATGGCTAAGTTTTCATTGGATTGTTTACTCCCTACCTTTCATTTTGCCATTGAGATTAGTGTTGAGCTTATACCATCGGAATTGTCCTTTGTTGTCAAGTGTCATCGAGATATCATCCATCACCACCAAAGGCATTCACACAACCACCATCATTACATTTGAGTGTTTCATAGATTAAAGATAGTTTCTTGCTTTCGTAGATTAGAAGAGATAGTTTCTTTCTTTCATAATTTAGAAAATAGTTTTATTGTTTCTTTGATAGATAGTAGTTTGCTTATCATAGATTAAGAATTAGTGGTTAGTCTTTCTTGCTTTCAATAGAATAGATTTCCTTTTCATGCATTGCATTGAGCATTTAGATTTCCTTTCACGGATTAGAAATAGTTTTGCATTAGGCATTCAATCCACTTGCCTCTTAGGCTAGATAGTTGTTCAATGAGAAGTCTTTTCTTACTTGTCTATTTTCTTTAGTAGGATAGGTAGTTGTATTTTCTTACTTGTCTTTTGCTTTAGTAGGTTATTTAGGTGTCTTTGCTTACTTGTCTATTTTCTTTAATAGGTTAGATAGGTGTTTTTTCTAGTTAGGTGTCTTTGCTTACTTGTCTATTTTCTTTAATAGGTTAGATAGGTTTTTTTTCTTACTTTCTTATTTATTTTCTTTCATAGGGTAGTTGTTCATTGAATGTAGGTTGGCAAGTTAAAATCATTTGCTTTTCTCATTTGATTATTGATTATTGTTGAGCTAGTTTGCTTTACATAGGGTTTTACTTGCTTTCTTTGGATCTATCCATCGATCCTTGGCCCAAACGTACTTAAGTTACCTAGTTTAAAGTTACTTAGTAGGGTTTGCTCATTAGATAGGTTTGCTTGAGTAGATTATCCTTAGATAGCTACTTTCATTAGTTAGATTATACTCCTACCAACGTTTTACCTTTGGCATATATTTTGCTACAACTCTAAGTTTACTTACCCCAGGTTGACAATTTAATTGAGGGTAGTTTAGTGTCTTTTTTAGTACATATAAATCACCTAACAGAGTGATGTAGGAAAAAAAGAAAAATAGAAAGAAGAGGAGTTACAAAGGAAGGTGGGTGAAACGATATCCTTGAACACTGGGGCACTTGAATCTTCAGCAAATGATAACATAGGTGCCAAATGTCCTGATGAAGAAGTAATGAAGTTTTCCATGCTACCTGGTGGATTTCAATAGGTTTCTGCTTGGTCTTATGAGGATATTTAGGGTTTTGATCCTAGTCTCCTACAAAATGTTATTTCCATTAAGGAAAGCATAAAACCAGTTATGTAGAAACAAAGGTCTATTAACCCTACACTTAAAGCAATCTTTCAAAGGGAGTTGGGAAATTTCTTAAGGGATGGGATTATTGTTTTGGTCCACCCTGGATGGGTTTCAAATTGGGTACCTGTTTCGAAAACCACTAATCATATTAGAACTTACATTAATTTTTGAAATTTAAAGAAAGATATTATGAGAAATCCTTCTCCTCCTCTCAGTATGGAAACGGTTCTGCAGCAGGTTATAGAGTCACAGTTAAAGCCCTTACTTGACATTTTTTTGAGTTGCAAGTAAATCAAGGTAAAAGGGGAAGATGCTCACAAAACCACTCTTATCACAAAATGGGGTACCATGTCTCACAAACACATGCTTTCTAGATTACTTGATGAAAGTACCTCTTTTAAAAGACCTCTAAGCACAACTTTCGATGAATTGGTCAGTATCCATCTCTATCTTGATGATCTAATTGTATGCATCAAAGGGATGATAATTACATCAGATTTCCAAGTGTTATTTCTAGGTCCCTTCAAAACTGCTTTTGTCTTAGACACTAACTCTTACATTCTAAGGGATTTATAGAAGCAATGGTTTTCCTACAACACTAACAGTCCTCGCTTGAAATATTGCAAGCAACCAATGTGAAAGGTTCTAATGTTGTCTAGATTTTCTGTATATTAGTATCTTATCTTTACTTTCATTTTTTGTGCTTCTCTTTTCTGCTTTACAGTACTTTGACTTCTTCTTTCTGGGTTAAAACTATTCTTGCTTCTTTTTCATTTCTATCTTTTATTACTATTGTTTTAATTCTTGTTTTTTTACTTCTGTCATGATTTTGTTGCCTATCATCTTTTAGTTAGTTTGGTCAAGATAGGATGTTGAATCAATTCTGCCACAGTGACACTCCTGCAGAGCATTTTTATTCGATAACAATCAAGCTTACACAGCTGGTATGATGTCTCCTCTAAAGGACCCTTGAAATTGTTATATATTTCCATTGTTGTCTTGTAAATAATTCGTTATCTCTCACTTCTTCTTACCATTTCTTCATCCATTGAGATTTCAAGAGCAAGTCTAAAACCATTTCTCTTTAAAGTTAAGAGCATATTCTGATCGAATGATTATGCATACAATGGTAAAAACCCTTAATACTTAACACTTTTCTTGAACTATTCCCAAATTCTCGGTCATCTTTCCATTAAATCCGCTCACTTCCCCATGTTGCATAATCTTCTTGGTTATATCTTTTTGAACTGTTGTTCTTGGTCTGCGAAACCATGAGTTATGAGTTCTAAATCTATTGAAAAAACATTTCCCTATGGAGTCGCCAATTTGCTGACAATTAAAATCGAAACAAAGTTTTTCCCACAAAGTGTTGCTAAAGCCTATTATTATAAAAGATAAATAATACTAGTAGGTGGGACCCCTTATAGATTGGAGATCAGGTCTGGTGCTTACTTGATGTTGTGTTATTGTTCTACACTACTTACATGGTAATATAATATTGGTTTATTGGTGATTGAGAAGGCATGTTCTGTGTTTTTATGCTGCTCTAGGCTCAAGTTTTATTTTACAACAGCCTATGTTATCTTTGTTATCACTGCTATCTGTTATTGGGATCTATTACTAGGAGAATTTCACAATAAACATGTTAGCAATAACATATACAAGCAATTGGAAAAAGGAAAAAGGAAATATAAAAGCAAAGGGAATAAACTAAACCATGCTATATACTATACTACATGCATTGATTTTTAATGGATTGTTGTTATCCTAGCTACTAAGATAATAGCTATGCAATTTTTTTGAGTTATATAGTTGATATGCATGGTGATTATGTTATGGAATAAGTTGATATGGATCGCGTTGTTGGTTTTCATGGTTGATGGTTTCGATACATGGTTTAATTAATAGAGTTAATGGATTTTGGTTGGCGTGTATTGATGAATTAAATGACTAGAGGGTGGAGGTGACGTGCATTTACTGCACGCCACCTTTACTCCTTCCATTGGCCGCCATGCTAATCAAGCTATTGTTCAACTGTGTTGTTGTGGTTACACTCTGACTTCCTAGCAGAGAAGAACCGCTCGACAACTCGTGTTTTAAGGTGTTTTGATCACACGTGTGTAATTTTTTTTTGCCATCCATGATTATGCTTTGTTTATGAAGTGGATATTGGCTCGAATGTATGGGTTGTGCTTTCCTTAAGTGTGGCAACTGTGTGAAATTGTGATTTTATTTGGAATAGATAGATGTCGGCTCTGCAAAAATGTTTTGAAGCCACACTATGATTCGTCGTTCTGAACGTTAGCATCCATGAGGCTCTTTTTCATTCTTGTTGGTTTTAGTTGGAGGATTTTTGTTTGGTCTTGAGTGGCTAGTTGTCTTCCCGCATTTCGTATCACCATACCTAGGCTTTGGCTTTATGGGGTTTGATGGTTGGAAGTGCCTTGTGTCACTGCGCATTGTTCGCTTGGGCATTGGGTTGTTTTTCTACTATGGTCGCACAATGGGTTATGTTGCTTCTTCTTGGCCCTGTTTTSACCTCAACATTGTAGTTGGTTGACTGGAGAGCCACGAGGGTTATACCCCGCATGTGCTAAGTATTGTTACAAGGATGAAATGGAGCATTGTTCCTCTAGTTATAACCTCTCCTGTCACGTGTTTCGTCACCTTGTCCACGAAGTAAATTGTGGTGTTCTTTGTGTATACACCGTTGCTCTCAGAGGTTTTCATCATAGAGAAGAGTCGACTCTAGTCTCCCTGTGTTGGCCACAAAGCAAACCCTTAACTCCTCAAGTATGAGGGTTGATATAGAAGATCATTGTGGTCTGTCAGTTTTACTATTGGTTATTATTGATTGGTATGTATTGTCAACAGAATTGATTACATGCTCGCCCAATTGATCATGTGAAAATCGTGTCGGTTTTGGTATCTAGTCATTGCCTGTGTTATTACAATGGATAAACCTTGCATGGTTAATTGGACAGATCAAATACACAATCTCTCTCCTTTTGTTTTGATAACCCAGTATTGTTTTAATTGATTAAGTCGTAGAGTCACTTCATGTCGATGTGTGGGTATGTGTGGTTTCCACAGCATGTCAGGCCAGGTTGTTGATTATTACGATAGTCCAAGTAATAGGCTCATCATTGAATTGGTTGATTGAAGATTGGGGTTGATACACAGTCATTGTCTTTTGCATTGAAGATTATTGGGATGTTAAACTCAGCATTAGTTACAATCGTTTAATGATGTTCGTGCGTAATTCATTTGTATGTGTGGTGTTCCTACACCATGAATAAATGTTCACTGTAACTATCAGTTTTTTTCCAAATAGTTATTGCAACTGGGATGAATATGGAAATTCCATCGACTGTATGTGTTATGGTTATTTGATTGGGTCATCAAGGATGAACCCAAGTTTTACACAGCATGGTTTTGATTGCAGTTTGATTAATTTGAGAAATACTATATTAGATTGATAGCTTGACATGATGGGTTGAGTTAATGATACTATGATTGTGTGTTTAGAATTGTCAAATGTGAATGTTGCATTGCAGTGTTTGAGTTATGGTTGCCCACTGTGTATGATATGGATATTTTTGAGTTATGCACTCGAAGATAGCTTTGTTGCAATTCGATTATTTGTATTATGAAGTCAGGTATATTGTTTTTGCCTCATTGTGTTGGATGGATAGCCTAGAATTTTAATGTTTAGAGTAAAAGAAAATTGAACCTGTACAGTCACATGAATGACATTACGTTTTGTCGAATGGTTGTATATTTCCCAGCATAGTGTGAGTTGAAATGGTGATTGGTTATCTAAGTGTTTAAATGACAAGCCAGGATCTTTGCAAGATGAATATGGATCATTGTGTTGACTGTCCATTGGTTATGTTGAATGAATGTCATGCATTCTAAAACAGTGATAGGCATGAGTGTTGTGACAGTATGGCCACATTGCAGTTTAATTATTAAACAAATGTAAAGACAGAATCGAGCATGATTTTTTATGCTTGCATTTGATGAGCAAAGTGAAAATAATTGACTGCATATTTATTTGGAAATTGCTTATGGATAAATGGGAGATCAAAACAAATATCCCCTATAGATTGTTTTGGGATGCATACTGTTTTGATTATGACATTGTGTAACTATTTGGTTATGAATAGTGAACTAGTTAATACACAGTAGTTGTTCTTCGATCACAATGGTCATTTGGTTGGTGTATTTCCTTTTTCAGAATGGTTATATGGATTACTTAATTAATTTTATGAACAATACCCACTCTCATTCCCCACCATTGTTTCATTTTTCGCTAATTACAACCCCATCACCTTCCCACATTCATTTTTCACTCCCTATTCTAAAATTGATTATAGTCAAGAAAATTTTTGTGTTGAAGCAATTGGCAATAGCAGCGTCTTCGTTGAATTACAATGATGTTTTCTTTGGTTTGCAGTTGATTGTTGTTGTCTTTGACCAGTAACCATATTTTTTCCCCCTCATCATATCATGTTTCGCTCAATACAAACCCCTCACATATCCCAAGACCTTTTATCCACCCCTTTCTCATTGATTAACAGTTAAACAATTTGTATGGATTGGATTTCATTAGTCCAATACATTGCTAAGCCAAATCTATTTCACATTTTTAAGAGTTTTCATGTATAGTTATTTAAAAGATTATTTTCTAGTCAATCATGCATGCAGGAATGAGTTTTTTCAACCAAGGTAGCCATGGCCGAGGAAACCAGGGGAGAGGCAACTAGAACAGAGGCCCAAGAAGGCCAAGGTTCTCCACACATTTTGATGTTGGCTCACAAGATCTTGGCCAGTTGTTTTAGGCTGTATTTTTCAATTGAATTGGGCAAGGAGTGGTCCAACCTAGGCCTGAAAGGCCTCCTTTCCAAGTTATGCAAGCCCCTGGTATCCTTGTGCCTCCTCACATATCATTGCAACCGGAGGTTCCTCAAAATGATGGATGGCAAGAGATTATCCACCCAGCAGTCTCCCAACATCGTGGTTGGCCCAATTTATCCCTACCTTCTCCCTTGCCTATTAACCCCATTGTCCAAGTTGCTCCTGCTCACTCACCAGTGTAGTCCTCTCATGCTAGAAAAAGGTTGAAAACTGAGGCCCATCATGCCCTTGACAAAGGAAAATACATTGTTGCCCCTTCCTCACCCTCCAATAGCTCTGAAAAATCCATGTCTTCTCGGATGCATTTGAGGGACGATTGTTCCCACGTGATCAACGATATTAGGCCTAGAGGCTCAGCGCATCCAAAGGCAAATTCAGGAAAATTGAAAGGTGACAGCAACAATCAAGGAAAGATTGCATATCGGAGTGGAAAATATGGCTTTTGAGTTTTTATTTTATCTATTGTTGATGACGGTTGAATTTAGGATAATTTGGACAACATGTTTTATTTTTGGATATATGAGTAATACTTTTTTTTTTTAAATAATTTCAAATATCATGAGCTAAATTGTCAAATGTGGATATGATGATGGGAGTCACAAGGAGGTGTGTTTTGTTTAACTAACTAGTTATGTTATGATTGTTATGAGCTAAAGGGAGTCACAAGGGGTCCCACCTACTAGTTATTATTTATTTATAACCCTTATTATGATTATTACTTTTCCCCCTTAACTAAAAAGTTGGTTGAATCTTTAGTTAACAACTATTGAGGTGGTTCAACTACCTCAATAATTTTGGTTGCTTAAAAGGAGAAAAAGGAAGGGGAGACAAGAGGACTGATAGAAGAAAGCATACTAGGTTTTCTCTTTGAGGTTATGTTGAGATAGTTAGGTTTTCATTCATTCACTTATCTTTGAGTTATGTTGAGATAGTTCAGTTTTCATTCATTCACTTATTCATCACAAGCCTAATTATCTTTTATGATAGTAGGGTCTTATTGTAGACAACAATATTCAAGGTTGAATTACATCATTCAGGCACTTGTTTTTCAGAGGTGTTGATATATCTTTGATAGTTTGTCTAGACTTGTCTATTTTTGAATTAGTTTTCATGACTAACAAAGGCTATTGTGCAGAGTCAAGTCGGAAGCAATCTGTGGCAAGCTAATCCATCTTTTAGAGGTCAGTTTTGGTTTTATGTTAGAGGTCCTTTTGTATGTTCCATCGGGGATGTCTAATTTTGACTTTGGTCTAAAATTTATGTATGATATTTTGTAAAGAAAATGACTCTTTGGTGAATTGGAATGAAATAAAGGATTGCTTTATGTCTCATCTGTCTTGATTATCATCTTGGTGTATTTACTTCTTTCTTTACATTTATTTCAGTAACTGTTATATTCAGAAAATTACATTAAAAGTAAATTCCTGGCAAGCTTTTCTATTGATAAAAGACTAGCCTAAGCACTAGTAATCAATACTTGTGAGTTAGGATGTTATTTTTGTTGGCTATAAACATAGGGTGATATTCCTGTCTATTTTTCTTTAGCCAAGCAGAATCTGAAAATGCTTGAGTAAGATCATTTCATATATTTTCCACAACAGAACAAACCAATCATATTGACACTTGACTCGTTGCTTATGAGACTCGTTGGCCAAGGTTACATCATGGTGTTGTTCATAAAGATGCTTGAGATATAATAAGCATTCCTCAAGCGATGAAGTGTCTAGAAATAACTCTACTGCCAACTTTAGATATGGGATCTAGCACTCTATTGGAAAGACTGCTTCCAGCCCATAAACGAGTTGAAAATGTGAGAAACCAGTGGCAGTCTTTACAAATTTTCAATAGGCCCATAATGTTGAGTACGACATCAAATGCCAATTTGACTTGGCAAAATTGATCGTTCGCTGTAGAATAGTCTTAAGGGACTTATTCATAGCTTCCACCTGACCATTCTCTTGTGGCTAGTAGGGTGATGAATTCTCCTACCTCAACCCAAGATTTGATGTTAACTCGAACATCATTTTGTTCTGGAAGTGAATTCCATGGTCAGTGACAATATCCTTTGGGATGTCAAACCTTGCTATTGTTTGGTTAAAAATAAAGAGAGTTTTTGTTTTACCATCATTATTAAATGTTGGCATAGCCTCGACCCACTTCGTGAAGTAGTCTACCGCTACAATGATATAATGATGCCCCTTGGCTGAGGTTGGGTGGCATGTAGTAAAATCAATCCCCCACTTGGTGAAGGGACCAACCGTAATGATGGGAAACCTAGGAGTAGGATGTGCCCTCATATTCCAAGAGAAGATCTGACGCAGGTGGCACTTCTTGAATGACTCAAAGAAATCCTTGATTAACGTAGGCCAAAAGTAGTCGACTTGTAGAATCTTTTAGTTTATTTCCAACCCATACAAATGACCACCACATGCTCCAGTGTGGCAATCGTTAAAAATGAGTTACACTTCTTCATGAATAAGGCACCAGAGAAGAATGAAATCTACACCTCGATGATACAAAGTGTCATCGAGGATGAGATAGTTTTGTTCCTGATGGCGTATTCGTCACACTCATCATGAGAAGCAGAGGTGGGGTACTTCAAAGTATGGAGATAGACTAGTATATATCCATACCAGGGGTCTGAAGATGAAATCATAAAAGGATCTCCTTTAATGGGTGATTCTTGGGGCGTAACATCACTTGATTCGACCGAATGTTTCGAGATAAGTTTCACAAAGACCAGTGACTTTTTGGATTTTGTGGAAACAAAATCTAAGTCAAATTCTTGGAGGACAACAATCCATCTACTGATCTTTTCGTCGATGACACGTCGTGTCAACACATATTGAAACGGATTCACAACGGTAATGACGGTGGTATTACGAAGCAGAATATAATGACAGAACCATTGGATGGCTTGCACTGCTACCAATGCAATCTTATCAACATGGGAGTAGTTGAGTTTTGGCCCAACCAGGCCTCAGATCAGGTAATAAATCACATGCTCTTCAAGAAAATTGTCCTCTTGAACCAAGACCGTACTGATGGTTGACTCTGCAGCATCCAAATACAATAATAAATCTTTATTATAATTTGAAGGCAAGAGCATAGGGGAATATGTGAGGGCATGTTTCAACACTTTGAAAGAGAGTTGAGTGGATTCATCCCAATGGAAAGGGACTTCCTTCTTCAGTAAACGCATGAACCCTTTAGTGATCTCGGCATAGTTTGCGATAAAACGCTGAAGAAAGTTTGATTTTCTCTGTAAGCTTTGAAGCTAAGGGACTGTGTACAGGGGAGGCAACTAAACTATCACCTCAACCTTCAAAGGATTGACCATGATCCCTGTTGTCAAAACTATGAAACCTAGAAGACGACCCAATGTCATGCAAAAATTGCATTTGTTGGGATTCAAGTGAATCCAATAGTAGCGACATCGTTCAAAGATCAGTCTAAGGTGTTTGGGATGATCATCTCTCTTGCAAGATCATGATGCTAGATCATCAAGATAAGCCTTGACTATATGTCTAAGTTCATGGAAATCAAAATACATGGCCCACTGAAATGTGGCTCGAGCATTCTTTAGTCCAAAAGGCTTCTTACGATAAGAAAATGTGCCCCACGGATAGATAAAAGTTGTTTTATGCTGGTATTTGAGCTTAATCTGAATCTGGTTATATCTTGAAAAACCATCCATGAATGAAAATAACTCACAGCCTGTGCATTCATCAAAAATCTGGTCAATGAATGGGGCATGGAAATTCTCTTTTGGATAGGCCTTACTCAAATCATGGAAGTCCATGCACACGCAAATCATACCCTGTTTTTTGTTAACCAGAATGGGATTTGAGACCCATTGCGTCAACTGTACGAGGTAGATAAAATCAGCTTTTAGCAGTTTCTCTACTTCAGCCTTAATAGCTACTGCTTTTCGAGGATTCACCGGACAAAGCTTCTGTCAGACCGGCTTGGAGTCAGGATAAGTCATTATCTCATGTTCAGAAATTCTTGGATCAATGCATGGCATTTCTCATAAGACCAGGAAAAAAAATTATGGAATTCCTTAAATAAATCTGTATAGATTTGAATCTCCTTGGGGGAGAATTCTTCTCCGATGAAGACATTCTCCACGATGTCAGGGGTTCTGGAGATGTCAATAGGTATCGTTTCAGTGATAGTTTCCATGTTACCCTCGGCATAAATTGTGTGCATAGCCAGAGGATTAACAGGACAATACCTGTCTCCAGTCATAGATAACATGAATTCACCTACCTCTATTCTTCTTAACTATGGGAGGAAATACGATATGTGATGCAGATCATCCCAGGGTCTGTCCAGACCATTAAATTCCTCTATAATCACCTCATCATAGTAAAATACCAAGTCTAAAGAATCTATATTGGCGAGGGAACCTTGAGCCCAAATAGGTTCGAGAACTGGATCTAACTCCTATGTGGGAGTCGGATCAGGGTCGGTTGAAGCTTGTTGGACAATACTGTACGCAACTTCTGATGTGGACAAGAGCATGGCCATGCCAGGATTCCCTATCCCTTCCATCAAAGTTGATGGGGAAGGAAGAGTCCATGGATCGTTAAAGTAATTCGTTCAGAACGATGACACTTGAAATATTTCAACCCTAGGTTGGTCGGGGGCAGCCGATATGAACTTGACATTGTTAGAAGGAGGTGGATAATTGAAAGTACTCATCAAAGATGGGCACAAACTAACCCCCACATTGACGACAACAAGCTAAGGGTTATCAATCATCGGGACCATGGATGCCCCCAATGAAGGGTCAATCCTAGAGAAGGACAACTGGTCAATGGTTACAATTTGGCCCTCATGTGGAAACAATAAGAGCCAAAAAACTGTGGCAACTACTTCATGCATTACATAGGTCCAACTCCTTCCTAACAAAAGGTTGTAGTTGAGAGAAACATCGACCACTTCAAATTCGATGCACACGGTCTTCCCTCCTAACTACACGGGGAAAGAAGGGATGATTCCATGTGGTCTGAAAGAACGACCATCGAAAGTAGTAAGCAGAGTAGGTGACGGAGAAAAAATTTATTGGTCAATGGCCTTCCAACACACCAACAAAATCACGCAGGTCGAGGTGTCCTCATCAACCACTATATGGAAAATATTCCAAGTAAAATATTTCATGGGGTGAGCCCTTACTATATTAAATACCATGTGGTAAGGGAAACAAGATTTCAAGTCAGTCGTATCAAGCATGATCGCTCCATGATTACATATCTCAGCATATCCCAAAGCAGACAACAGAGCCTTTCTCTGCGAAGGGTACCTCTGGAGGACCTCCAAATATGACATCTTGCAAGGGGTTTGTGAAAAATTCTCCACCACAGAGTAATTTTGGGTGGCCCTCGCATTCGGATTATGGAAATCTTTCTTGAACTCCCCTTTCGGGATGCATGTCATTGTTTCGCTCGTTGTCTTCTCAATCTGGAGAGGAACAGATGGGTTTATGACTTCCTTACCCTTTTCAACAGTTTTTGGCATTCTGTAACCATGTGCCCTAGTTTCTATGTAAGTGTCACCTTTCATCATATAAACGTTCACGGTCGAGGGATCACTAGAATATGTGGGGGGTCCCTGAATACCCCCATTCGCACTCGAAGAGGCTTGAATCATATATTTCCCATGTGGAAATGGGTTCATTAACACAGCAAGTTGTTATTGTGCCAATAACTTCTGGGCCTCTGCAAGTCAAGGGCACAAGTGAGTCCGGTGGTCCTTCATGCAAAGGTTACACGGATACTTCGAATTTATCTTCTTTGTGTTTCCCACACCAGCATTGTTGTTGGGTTTCTTATCCCCCTTACCCTTCTTGTTTTGTTGTTTGTTCTTTCTATCAAACTACTGGTTGGCCTTCAGGTTCGTCGACTACACACTATGTATGTCTGATGTTTGGTTAGGGGGATCAGTTGAACCGGAGGTTTGGTTGCCCATTGTCTGTTGTATCGACAATTGTTGCAACTTATTTGACAACTAATCAATGGTATTTTCTTGTGCTTAACCAACTATACCATCATCATGTGGTCCATACTTGTGTCTATCCTTTTCAAGGATGGACTGTGGCACATCTGGAAAAATATCATAGAGTAAACCAGACTGAGAGTATATCAACTCAAGTTGTTGTGCTCTCATTATCACCTCCTCCTTTGAAAACACTCCCGATGTTGCAACGTCCTTGGATAATTGAGGTACCAAGGACTTCAGGAACCACTCCAATAGGAAATTCGTTGGGACCTATACCTTTATCAAACTCTTCCGACATCGCCATGCTCAGATGTGATCCAAGATATGATCAGCCTTAGTCTGCTCAAAGTTGGCCAGCAATTCGGTGTCGACATCATATCTCATAGGTAGTTGGAAATGGTTTAGGAAAACCATAGCCAAATTGCTAAAGTAAGAGTATCTTGAGCGGTCGGGCTTGATGTACCATTTTGCAGCACCCCCGATAAGAGTGCGTTGAAACATGCACAATTGTACAGAGTCATCTCGTAGCAAGTTCTCCAGGCTTGCCTTCGAATTTTGGAATATCTGAGAGCAACTTAGTCGGCATGAGGGGCAAATGCGGATCATGACAAATTGAATCGTTAAGCAACCTTGAAAAGTCTGGCAAATGTAATGTCACTAGAAACGATAGTTTGGGCTGAGTACTATGTACAGGAAAAAGGGATCCTAGAGTTTGACTGGCACCAGGTTGCCAGGAAAATTTGGGTTGCTGACTAGGGTTCTGGTAGATACCATGGCCTTGGCTAGTGTATGGATATTGCATTTTTTGGGACATCATCAGTTGATTCCAGTAATTGGACATCGAGGGTTGGGAGGGGATTTCTCCCTTCGTTGCATTCCAAATATTTTGGAAAGGATTTCCCCCTATCGATCCGACAGGCATAGGTATTGAGCCTTGCTCGGGGCTCCATTGACCATGGAATGGATTTCCCCCAGTCAGCATCCCTGACGAGGGAACTGATCCTTGCCACGGATTCCAGAGTCCTTGTGAGGAGAAGACTCGTGTGTTTTCCCCCTGTGTAGGAATAGTACCCTACACAGGATTCTATTTTCCAAAACCAGGGTTGCCCCCAAACGAGATGGCAGCTGACAAAAAAGAGTTATTACCAAACACACCAAACAAAGAGAATAGCATAGAACCCATTGGCATGGTGTAGGAATATGATCCCAGACTGCCTGCTCCAAACAAGTTGTAGTTTGTGTTTGGCCCAACGGGTGGCTGGAAAGCATCATCGAGCGAGGGAGACGAAGGAGGTATATGACCTCCACCATAAGGGATAGCGTTATAGGAGGCTGAGGTGACCCCCATGGACCCTTACAATAGAGCGTTTGAGCTCCCTGCCCCCAGGCCCATGGTCTGTAGGGTGGAGTAGGTGACGACGGAGTTCATATCAAAGTCGGGCATCCCATATGAAAATGGAGGGTCTATCGTACTCTACGTGAATGGAGCAATGGTCATCATGGATGACGGAATCGGACCACTACCCGAAGTAGAGGTGGTCGAGACCATGGTGGTCTGGACCGATGAAGGTGGGTTAGGAGGCAGAATTCCTCCAGTGGTGGCAATCGTTGAGGGAGTATGAGGACTCCTTGATGAAGTAGCAGCATTTTCTTCCATTATTGCTTGTAAGACTATCTAACTCTCATGATGGGTTACCCTTGGAGGGACAAATTGTACCAATATTTCCACTGACAAGTTAGTGATCGGAGGATTAACCGGCCCGAGATCTTTCACTCCAAGGTAAAAAACAATGAGTTCCTCCGGATTCAAATGATCTCCTCTCGGAGCAAGCTCGAGCATAGTTTCCTGTGGCCCGGTTGCTTCGTATGACCCTTTCTGGTCAAGTCTTCACCATAATGGTGGAAGTGGTGGCTCTAATACAACCGACGGAAAGCCTTGAAGCCTTCGTGACTGGCGAAGCTCCTGATCTTCCACTTTGTGAAAATATCAATGACACAGTAAGGCTTTTACTAACACTTTGAAACAAGCACACACTAGAAAAGTTCCTATAAGATAAATCAAGCAAACCACTATTTAGTTGGAAGAACAGTTATGCCAGCCAACATGAGAGCAACTTACCGGTGCAAGTGCAACTCGAACATGGAAGCACCCTTCAGGTATACTATGCAAAGCGTGGCCCGATGTCTGCCCTAGGTACTGTGTTATACCCCCGCAGTCACCTATGTAAGTCCCTAAGATAAAGGCAAATAAGTTGTCATCTCACGAACAGTTACCAGGCGAGTACAGTCGACAGTTGGGTGGACCGCAATGAGCAGGATAAAAATTTTGAAACCTACCGAGGGTATCGAGATCAAGTGGTCTAGAATAAAACTGAGGATCTCGAACAGATTCGAGGTCCACAAAGCTCCATAGGCAAATGAAAACAACAGTATCCCACGACAAGTCCTCAATATGTGTTCCCCACTGCGCTTGGTCTGGCTTTGGAGGGGTTATCTCCGCTACCTTCCTCACGTGACTTCGTGTTTAGCCCCAATGTTAGAGAAGGACCCCAGATAATTTTCACTTCACTGGACTTTTTACACTCCCTAACTCTGACTCCAATGTTTGTTTATAAGCCTTGAAGATCTTCCTCTCCAAACTAATTCAAGGCTCTAGCCTAAACTAGTTGATTGACCCTACAAACATAAAAGTCTAATAAATTTTAATTAGCGTTCATTTTAAATGTCTTGTTTTAACTCAAGGAAATGGCAGTGAAACTAGTGATGTGTAGGGGAGATGAAGAAGGAGAATAAAATGAAACTAAAAGAAAAATTACTCATAGTTAACAATAAAGATTTGCAACTAACTCTTTAACCAACTTTTCATAACTAACTTTTTCAACATCTTTAACTAAAGCAAAATTTCACTCGACTACGAGCTACTTAGATTTTATGAAATCAGTTAAAGAACTTAAAAATTGAACTCCTTTTTCTTTTCAAGTAAAACAACTAAACCCTAACTACTTTACCAAACTAAAAAATGAAATATTTTTCTATTTTTTTAAAATGATTCAAACAAGAAACTTGAAATAAATTATTTTTCTTTTTCTTTAAAGCAAGCGAAAGGGGGAAAAGTGAAAAACAAGACAAGACTGAAATTGACCTCTGGCTCACTGCGGATCACAGGGAGTCACTAAAGACACCAAACAGGTTGATCAAATACTCAAAGACTCGCCTAAAACCCTTTCGAAGTAAACACAAGAAATCTTAAAAACGACAAGCAAACTAACAACTAACCCAGGTTTGACTATAAAAAACAGAGACACTATGCTTAATCAAGAAACCCTGAGAAGTAAAACTTCAATCAGGGAAGAGGTTGACTCCCTCTTCTTAAAAAAAAAATCTTGACACAAGTACGCTATTGATACTTAAGTAGACTGTGTATGTATGCGGGATATCTATGAAACATGACGTGTATGTACATGTGCTGACACACAACAGGCCTCGTGCACCTCTACACTTCTTGAAAAAATAAAACAAACAGACTGACTGATAGGGTAGGGAGAACTGGTAAGGCACCAACAAGTGACCAGACCCCCTGAAAGACTCAACAGAGTCACAAAGAAACTCAAAAGGTATAAAACCAATCAAACACCCAAAAAAAATACCCTAAAACCCTAGAGGCTTACAATGTATGAAGATCAATAACCATTTAAAAGTATCCTACTTCTCTAACTACCCCAAACATACCCCATATTTATGAAAGAAAAGTAAAATGAGAAGGATCTAGTAACTGTACCTTTACTCCATGTCCGATGTAGATCCTCTCACTCTTGAAGGCTTCGCTGACTGCAAACCTCCTCCCAAGGCTGGCCTGCATTCAAAGACATATAAACAGAGAACTACAAGCCTAAATTTCATACATAAATAAGGGTTAGATGTTAGAATAAAAACATAAATCAAATGCAAACATTTGACACATCATGTTTTGGGATAGGAAAAGTACTTCTTTTATTGATAATACAATGATTACTTACAACTAGTTTTGGCTACTGCTCCTTTAAGATGGTTTGGGCTCATATTCACCAAGATCCAAGTGCACCTCCGTGTATCTTTCTCCTTTCAACCTTCTTCTTGGGAAATGGATTGGGTTATGATGGACGAAAAAGGGAAAAATGACGAATTATGAGGCAATTCTCACAACAAGGCTGCAAATGCTTAGGGTAAGGAGGGGATGTGAAATGGGTATATTTTCATTGTTCTTATGCTTAGCTTTGGAATGAGACCCCAACACCTCCTTTTATATGACAAAAGGATGGTTATTCGGTTGGGTGACAAGCTATAGGCGGTAGATTAGTTGGGAAACTACCCAATAGCTCATAATCTCAACGAATTCCTTGCAACTTTTGCAAATATAAGCGGGTTGTAGTGGTGCATCATGCGTACGTACGTAGGTTGTAGTGGTGCAGCAATCGTATGTATGCGAGAAATATTGGTGTAGGGCATGTACATCTTTAAAAAATGATTTTTTAAGAAGAGCAACTCAATGATGGCTTGGAAAAAATAGCAAGTAAGATGGCCAAGTGCCAAGTATACATGTATGGAGCGATTTAGGGTTATAACAAAAGGAGTACTTCCTCACTCCTGTTAACAAAGGTGTGAAAAGAGGCAAGCATACTTCGACCTCACTCCTATCAATATAGGTGTGAAAAGACGTCAAGTCAAATCAACCTCACTCCTACCTCGTAGGTGTGAAAAGAGACTGATGAAAACTATCCACAACTACTCAACTATCCTCTACAAAATTCTGCCCACAAGCAACCACTAAAAACTATCAATGGATTTCCACAAAATCTTCCAAGAAGATGTATATAACAGCCCACTCATATGTTGTCCAAACTACTCAAAAATCAGCCACCTCAGCTCTGATACCATGAATATTTTCCAGGTCCTATCAACCTACCAACTAGGTCTGTCTTTGACCTCAAGTTGGCTCTAAGTTTCAACTGTCAATGAAGGTATTAATGTTGTTTTAGGACAGCCAACAGTTCAGGAACTTCTTGTTGATTTCTGATGGTTACATTCACAATTTTAGGTGCTCTAGCATGTAGTTTTAGTCACCAAAGGTTAGCACATGCATACTAAAATAAATGTAACACACCTAGATATATTTACAGCTGAAAATATAGTAGTTATACACTCTAACACACATGAAATTGTACACGGGTATTTTTGGTCAACATGACCCTGGATAAAACCCCCTCAAGGAAAACTAGTTTGGAATATATGTCTATATATGAGGAGAATAGATGGTGGAATACATCAAGTAAAAAAAATAGATGAACTTGCTACAATAGCATCTTTATCCAAGCTTAAATACAAGTCCAAACCAAGCAAGTGCGCCCTACGATGGTGCACCCCTCAGAAATGTTGCCAAGACCACTGAAACTGAGCCAAATTCCAAATGTAAGCTCTGGATAGAAAACCCCTCCATAGTACTCTAATACTAAAGTGTGGCCTCCCTCTGAAACAAATCTCGCTGCAATCTGACAAGTCTAATACCTCCCCATTGTTGATGTGCCCTCCTCCTCAAGTGCACCCTCCTCAACAATGGAAGCTCCTTAGTAAATAAACCAAGCCCTAAGCCTGATGGCTATCTCCATAGAAGGGAGCGCCCAAGCTAGCCTCATCCAATGCAACAAACCTCATCCCAAAGCTCTCTCTCAAACTCTCCAAGTGAGCAAATGAAGTAATGAGCTCTCTTTTCCATTTGCGCCCCTCTTGAACCTCCATAAGGAAACCTAAGATAGCAATCATTAAGATCATCCCATATCCCATCTAATCAAAGGTTGAGATCACTTAAAAAGAATCTCACTCAAAAACCCACTTTGGGTTAAGTTCCCTAAGTTCACTTTATGTCTCCTAATTCACCCACAAAGTGAATTAACATTCATTTTAGGCATAAATAACAAAATTTCACTTTTGACTTAAATCTCCTAAGTCAAAGTGAAATTAGACATAAAGTACAAGGCACAAAGTACATAGTACTTCCCACATGTGTTTAGGAGCTCACAGACACATGGGGAACACCTCCCAAGGTACATAATCTCAATAAGTACATGGTTTCATGAGGACATGCAACATCTTCAATGTAACATCCCTATTTCCAAACCATGAAATAGCGATATATATTGTAAATGTCATATATGTCCGAGAGCCAAGTGATGTATATTGTGAATGCAACATATGGTTGAGAGCCAAAACGATGTAATATGTAAATGATGTAAATTAAATATAATGAATAAAATGTATCACCAGCTGCAGATGGACACGGATGGATATTTGGGGCATAAGTATCCCCAAGAGAGGGAATGGGTCCAAGGGGGGATATTTACCCATATCTATTAAATCAAAACCCATTTCTTATTTCCTTCTAAATTATCCTTACCATGAACCTTCCATTAGTTGTTAAGTGTTCTAGATCCCAATCATTAAATTCATGTAAGAGGGTTGGTGTGAGAGTCACTTCACATAGTTATTGAAATCATGGGGGTGGAGTACAATCATCTTGGGGAAGAGTGAAAGTCAAGCAAGAAAGAGAAAGAGAGGAAATTTGTATGGGAAAGAGACCAAAATTGTGCATTCACATTTTTTCATAGAGAGTTGTTTTCACTTGGAGCTTTATGGCCATCAATGGAGTTTTGAGTGTGGGAGATTGAAGGTAGTTTTTGTGGAAATGTTTCATTGTTGTTTGGAGATGTAATTTTGTGGAGAAAGAGGTTTTGTTCTTGTAAATGACGATCTATTCAAAATTCATCCAAGAAACATGTGTTTTGACTACTAGGAAAATTTGTGTTGTAGTTGTAGAATTCCTAAATTCCCAACAAGTAGAATTCATGTCCAACCTATGTTGGAAGCCATAGAGGGGAGTGGAAAGGCATGGTGGATTGTGAGAAGTGAAGGGGGATTACATCCCTTGGGTTGTTCAGGTTGAGGGGAAGTGTGATGGTGGACTAGAATTAACTGAGATTTTAATTGTTGAAAGGGGGACACTAACCAGCCTTAGGGACCTTCGTCTCTTTTGGACTCATAGCCCCAGCTCGAGGGTGTCTTGTTTTTTAGAAATGGAATGGAAAGGATATGTTTGGGAGGAAATTTTGTCCTCTACAGCAGGCTGCACATTTTATAAGATAAATGTTCTATTTGTTTTGTTTACTCATGTATAATGATGATATAATTGTTGTGAAAATTACTCTAATTATCTTGGTTAAATGCTACTTGTTGTGAGAACAGTGATGCATATAAATATGCATTTCATGGTTGAATGATGCTACCTGCACTTAGTTATTATTGTGCACATTTAGAGTAGTTGTATTTATGTTTTAATTAGCATGGAAAATTGAATGAGCTTGTATTTCATGTTGTATGTTAATTTTTGCATTCAGATTTAGTATCGGAAAATTTTAGTGAGTCGTTTTAGTAGTGACATTACCCATCTAGGGGATGGGTATGTTACATTCAATTGGGGGGAAATGATGAGTTGTTTTTTTACCATAATTTTCTACCTTCTTTCCCCTATTACCCTTTTTGTTTACCCATAACTCTATCTTAGACTTTTTTAATGCTCAAAATTGTTGATTAACGTTGGTTGTCATTGATGTCAACCCTTGAAGAAAGCCCTGTAGCACAAAGGTTTGGGTAATGGACCCAATATTGATTGATGTAAATGTTGGATCATGTTGTCATTGATGCCAATAGTTTGATTGATTAATGTCATTGATTGATGTCAAGTGATTAATTGATGTCAAATGATTGATTGATTGATTATTGATGTAATATAATATGTATTTTCCTTGATGAGAAGGCATAGATGAACATGGATCAATGAGTTGTCATTGATACATGATGAAGATGGATCGATGTGGTTTCATTGGTATATGATGCATTGTTGGAAAAATGTATAGATGACTCATTATTGTCTTATCATGATTGATAATGTGCACAAACGGATGAACTCCAAAGTGGTCCCCTTATGGTGAAAGCCCTCACGGGAAGACGGAACATGGATCAATGAGTTGTCATTGATACATGATGAAGATGGACCATGTGGTTATTCTCATTGGTATATGATGCATTGTTGGAAAAATGTATAGGATGACTCATTATTGTCTTATCATGATTGATAATGTGCACAAACTGGATGAACTCCAAAGTGGTCCCCTTTATGGTGAAGCCTCACCGGAAGACGCTTTACTGATTGAGTTATCCTAGAAGAATGGTTGGAGGACCCATGTTTGTATGAGGAATAAATCTAGGATGAAGATCAAGGAAATTATTAGTGAAAATATCCTAGCCGATGTTTATCATGCCATTTCGTGGTATGGAATGTCACATAACCTCATGGTTTGAGAGTTATGGCCTTACTTAAGATGAAGGACCCCACATGAAGGATTTAAGTTCCAAGGTCAAAGAAGTCAAAGGACCTAAAAAGAAGAAATCATTATTTAAATGATAAATTAAAGCGCGAGTCAAAGGTGGATTATTTAAATAATAAAGAGGAAGGACAAAATCAAGAAATGATAAAATAAGGTGACAAAACTGGGCAAGGAATATTTATGGAGTGGTTAACCCTAAAAAAATAAGGAAAATAGGTTATGGACCTAGAAATGGGTTAATATTATTTAAATGATAAATTAAAGTGACAAATCTAAGGTGGATTATTTAAATAATCAAGAGAAGTGACAAAAATCAAGAAATGATAAAATATGACAAAAACAAGAAGGAATATTTAAATGTGATAAAAGTATTGGAGAACTTTCTATTATGGAAAATGGCTGTCCCAAAATAAGGAAAAATAGGTTATGGGCCTAGAAATGGGTTATGGACCTAAAAATAGGTTATGACCTAAATGACATGAAATATAAAATAATATAGCAATGGCCTTGTAGATCATCTTTGTGGATCAATGAAGAGCTTCTTGTGGGAATATATTTTGGAGTATTGATGAGAGCCATTGTGAGCTTCTTGAGCATTTTTGGTGGGAAACACTTGAGAATATTGAATATATATAGGTGACTGAGGTAACCAAGGATATCTAAGCCGAAATTTTTAGAAAGGGAAGAAAATAAGGCCGAAATTCAAGGAAAGGTAAATGGATGATGCTTTCAAGGTATGTTATTTACAGTCATCTCAATTCATTATAAATTTTTTCTAATGATTCAGATCCTGAAATTTCTATATGCAAGTGAGAAAACATATCCAAGTATATATGGTTAAAATTTTAGCTTCTGGGTCATTTTTGGGGAGTTACACTGTGGAAAATAGGGTTTGTGGCTAAATTCAAACTAGTCAAAATCGTACTGGTAAAAACGCCATAACTTCTTTTATGAACAATCCAAATTTATGAGACAAAATGTGTTGGTTAGGAACAGTCTATATATTTTTTTAATAGTTTCAAATCATTTCATCAAATAGGGGCACTTTCACAAGGTCGCCTCTCTAGAAGTTTCTAATTCAGCATATACCATATAACTCCTTTTCTAGAGGTTACAAAGAAAATACTTGGAGGAATTGCATAAAACACACCGAATAACATTGTATATCATCAGTTTCAACATTTATTCACAAGACAGGCATAAAGCTATGATTATTTCAATTTAGGGTTGTTGACTAATCCAAAACTAGTCATGGCTACGACAAGCAGTTGATGAGATTTTGGAATACACATGAGGTGTATAGTTGATGATGTTGGTACATATTGATGAGCTGTTGATGAGAAGGACACATGATTGGTATATACTTGGTACATGGTTGGATGCATTTGTTTATGGCATAGTTTGATTAAAGGTTGTTTGGCAATGTGTTAAGTACATGGTTGATGTCTTTGCTTATAGTACGCATTGATATATGTTGAGGATTGTTGCCCATCTCAGCTTGGTGCTGAGAATGTGTTGAGTCTTGCATATAGATCCGGTGCTCTTATAGAATTGTACTCTCCCAAGCTATTGTTGAAAAAACCCCTGATTAAAGTCCATAATAAAAAGAAAAATTGTACATACATCTTGTGTTCCTCACTTTGTGGAGATGATTTGTTGATGATATATTGATATATGCTTTTGATATGTATTCACATCTAACTGATTATTAATGATAGCAATGAATAATGAGTAAATTGTGATTGCTAACTAATGAGTTTGTGTAAGAGGGGGAAGTTTTGGGGAAAATATCTCCACACTCATTCAACCCCCTATAAGTCAGGGTGTGTCCAACAATTAGAATCAGAGTGGGCCTTCTCATCACAAAGCTCTCCTCCTCCTTGAAGAGATCCATAAACACACAATGATGATGAATTTCCAATCATTGATGAGGAAAAACTATTCTACTGGAGATTAGATATGAGAGTGTATTTGAAGACAATGGGGAGCGTTTATTTGGAAGGCAACCATCGATGGATATTTTTCGTTGAAGAACAAGTCAAAAGTTTGCAGCTCAAAGGGAAGGAAATAAGAATGATGCATTGGGTTTCAAGATTACCCAGGACTCCTGGCCCATCAAAGATATCATGGGAAAATGCACTTCCACCACAAGGATCTATGGCTAAAGAGGAGACATATCAAAGCAGAAGGAGAGAAAGAAGAGACTGAAGACCACTCCATCAAGATCATCAAAGGTAAAGAATCATCAAAAACTATTGAATGACTATTTCAGAATGTGATTTTGAAAACATTTCATGAAGATAAAAAATCAAGGATAATAGCACAAAGAAGATCATGAGGATATTTCAAATGAAGGTAAAGAACACTCTAAAGTCCTTGAATGCAATGATGATGATGTGAATTTTTCTCTACAAGAAGAATAAGATGAAAGATAGTTTGTGTAAAGTTTGATGGTATTTAGTCCCATGAAAAGAATAGAAGGAAATCTATCAAAACTTTAAAAGGAAATTGAAGAGGGTTTATACATGTATAGGAGTGATCATTTTATACATTAATTATAACTATCTTTCGATAACACTAAGAAGCTCTTAGGAGAAGTCAAAGGAACATATTGAAGTTAAAGGAATGCTCAAAGAACAAGAAGAGAGTTCTAAATTAGAAGAAAAGGAAGAAGAGATCACAAGACTAAAGAATGGAAAAGAACACATGAATATAGATGATGAGATTAGTGTGCCTGGAAACTATTGTCCATCTCAAGACCCAAATTGAAGAACAAGCCAAAAGAATAGAGGAACTATTGAAGATTCAAACAATGAAAAGGAAGATTCAGGTTGCAAGTTAGAATCTGAAATTGTTGAACTTAGAAAGAAGGTGGAAAGTCAAACAAATTTTCTTGAATAGCTCATGAACCTTGGATGAGATCTTGGAAAGTCAAAGACCATCATGTGATAAATCAGGTCTTGACAAAGGAGAAGATACACATGATGAAGACAGCACCTCAAAGAAGACTATTGAGGTAAGTCCATCAAAGAAAGAAGATAATGCTGCAAAACAACCATTCAATACCAAGGCAAAGAAAATTTTAAAAAGAACAAAAACAAGGAAGAAATCAAGAAAGACATTACTTTTGGGACACCAAAGCAAAGGTATGAAAGCATTTTCATGGGCATTGTTATTCATGTAATGGATATGGTCACAAATCTTGAATGTAGATCTTAAGAAAGAAGATATAATGGAAGACTTCATAACACAACGGTTAGAGATGTGATCAAATAGGACATATTTATGTTCACTCTAACTCTATGAGATGCTACTGTGAGGGATCGGCCACCAAACTTCAGGAGGCCGTAGGGAACATAAGAAGAAAGTCCACATGAGGACTTCACATAGCATGGAGGAAGAAAGAATGAAGTAAGAAAGGGAGACATATTTGAAAATATGGATACTTAGAACTCAATTTCTGAAGAGAAGGCACATGGGCGCAAGTGAATAAGACAGAGCAGCCAGATCAGATGAAAGATTAAAGGGAAGTTCAGCCGTGCCATTTACTAAGGCACATCGAGGTAAATAATGGTGATAGTCAATGTCCACACATTCTCACCTTGAATAGGTCACGTACACAAGCACTCATTTGTGCAGCAGTCCAGGCTCCATTGTAAAGCCTGGGAAAAAGGCAATGCACATGGCTGAGCTTGATGTGATGGTATAACTCATGGCAGTGGTCCGACATTGTTGCAAGTTTTGACACTATTTGTTGAAGGTTTAAGTGTTCATCTATTGATTATGTAAAAATAAAATCTTGGGTGCATGGCAATTCAACCCATGAGTATGGTTTGATACGTTCCGTTGAGCACATGGTACTTTTGAAGTTTCATTGATATATCTTATGATGCATTATTGGAAGCATATGGTATTGTTGGATATCATGGTGCATTCATTTTTCATGTGGATGGGCTACATTGAGACATGTAGATTGATATAGCAAGGTTGTACATCATTTGTGAATCTTAGCTTATTAACAAAGATGGTTGATATGTACTTGCTTGGTGCAAGTAATGATGATGTATGATGGTACACCTGGATGGTATTTGTTTAGCATATTGATAGATGCACATTGTTTACATATTATAGATGCACATGTTGGCATATTGGCAAATGCACATGTTGGGTATATGGTGGATACATTTCATGGATGATATCTTATTACTGGTTGATGCACATGGCCATGTAAATGGGTAAGCAGTATGGTGGGCACATTTTGGTACATGATGTATTTGGTGGATATATTGTTCATGATTCTTCATTTCATTCATTTAATTATCTTTTGTTTCATGATGTATGGTATGGCACAAGTTTGATGTAAGAACGTGTCCAAGATCGTCATATGGTAGTAGCATTGTTCATCTTATGTGAGAAGATATAGGGGGAGTCCTACTCCTGGGAGGAGTCACCTTCTTCCCATGATTCTAGGAAAAAAAGAGCCCTATATTTGAAAAAAAAAGCACAGAGGCATAATTACAGGAGGAGCAATGGTCACAAGAGGAGTATGTTCGATGTATCTTCAAATATACATCAGAGTGTGATATCCCTTGTTCAAAAGGGGAGATTATTCAGAGGAAGTTCAAAGGCATTCAGATAGGGGAGTAGTCCCAAGAAGAGTTCAAGCAAGGGGAGCAACCCAAGATGAGAATGGCCCTATTGCATTGGATGTCAAGGGGAGAGAGTTAATCACATTGATGTGATTGATGTTTATTGATGGGGGGAGAGATAGTCACATTGACTATTGATGTAGAATAATATGCCTATATCTACATGTTGACATCAATAATTGTAATTGGTGTTGACATCAATGTTGGTATTGCCATCAAACATCAAAGGAGATTGTTGGATTATGTTGTCATTGATGCCAATGGTTTGATTGATTGATGTCATTGATTGATGTCAAGTGATTGATTGGATGTCAAAGGATTGATTGATTAATGATTTATGTAATATAATATGTATTGATCCTTTACTTTGAGAATGACAGATGAACATGGATCAATGAGTTGTCATTGATACATGATGAAGATGGATCTATGTGGTTCCATTGGTATATGATGCACTGTTGGAAAAATGTATAGATGACTCATTATTAACTTATCATTATTGATAATGTGCACAAATGATGAACTCCAAAGTGGTCCCCTTATGGTGAAATCCTCATGGGAAGACGCTTACTTAATTGAGTTATCCTAGAAGAATGGTTGGAGTGACCCATGCTTGCATGAGGAATAACTAGATGAAGATCAATGAACACCAGAAACTATCCTAGATGGATAGTGCTTGTCATGCCTCTGGTGGTATGGAATGTCACATAACTCCTCATGAGAGTTATGGCCTACTAAGATGAAGGACCTCACATGAAGCTGAAGCCCCCACAAGGTCAAAGAAGTCAAAGTGACCTAAAAGAAGAAATCATTATTTAAAATGACAAAGTAAAGTGACAAAGTCAAGGTGGATTTATTTAAATAATAAAGAGAAGTGACAAAAATCAAGAAATAATAAAAATACAGACAAAAATCAAGAAAGAATATTTCGGAAAGGTTAACCCTAAAAAATAAGAAAATAGGTTATGGACCTAGAAATGGGTTAATATTATTTAAATGATAAATTAAAGTGACAAATTCAAGGTGGATTATTTAAATAATCAAGAAGTGACAAAATCAAGAAATGATAAAGTAAGGTGACAAAATCAAGAAGGAATATTTAAATGATAAAGTATTGGAGAACTTTTATTTATATGGTTAACCCTATAATAAGGAAAATAGGTTAAGTGACCTAGAAATGGGTTATGGACTTAAAAAATAGGTTATTATGACCTAAAGGATGAAAGTATAAATAATATAGCAATGGTCTCTTTGTAGATCATCTTTTCGGACTGAGAGCTTCTTTGTAGGGGAATATATTTTGGAGTATTGATGGAGAGCTTTTGTGAGAGCTTCTTGAGCATTTTTTTTTGGTGTGGAACACTTGAGAATATTGAAGATACATAGGTGACTACAACCACAGATATCTAAGCCGAAACGGAAAGGAAGAAAAGAAAGCTGAAATGTAAGTTGATAAATTTTTGATGATGCTTAAGGTATATATTATTGTACACACCATTTTAGCTATAAATTTTTTCTTATAATGATTCAGATCCTGAAATTTCTATGCAAGTGAGAAACATCCAAGTATCTATGGTTAAAAATTCAGCTTGTGGTTCATTGTATTTTGGAGTTACACTCCATGGAAAATAGGGTTTGTGGCTGGGGTCCCTAAAACTAGTCAAAATCAAAAGTTTCTGCAGTCATAACTTCTTCATAACAATCCAAATTCAGTGAGACAAAATGTGTTGGTTAGGGAATAGTCTATATTATTTTTTTTTAACATTTTCAAATCATTGCATAAAATATTTTGTGGGGCACACTCACAAGGTCGCTTCTCTAGAATAGTTTAACCTCAAAGCAAGGTATGACATTTTGCCATAACTCCTTTTCAGAGAGGTTACAAGAAAAGCCACTGGGAGTAATTGCATAAAACACAATTGAATAACATTGTATACTCAGTTTCAAATCTTTATTCCAGTACAGTACAAAGTTATGATTATTTCTGCTAGGGTTGTTGACTAATCCAAACTAGTCACATGAGACAAGCAGCTGATGAGTTGGCACATACATGAGGTGTATAGTTGATGATGTTGGCAACATATTGATGAGTCATTGTTGATGAGCAGTTGACACATGATTGGTATACTCTAAGTACATGGCTGGATGCACCTGTTTATGGCATTGTGCTGATTATTAAAGTTGTTTGGCACAAAGTTGGTGCATGGTTGATACCTTGCTCTATGGTACGTGCATTGATATATGTTGAGGATTGCTGCTTCATCCTCAGCTGGTGATGAGAATGTAAGTTGGTGCTCTTGTGCAGAGTTGTACTCCATTCAGTTGTTGCTGAAAACCCCCGATTGGAAGTCCATAATAAAAAGAAAAATTGTACATACATCTTGTGTTCCTCAGGAGATGATTTGTTGATGATATATTGTTGATATATGTTACCTATATGTATTCACATCTAACTGATTATTAATGAAAGCAATGAGCAATGAGTAAATGTCAATGCTAACTAATGAGTTTTGTGTGGAAGTTTTTGTGAAAAATAGCATCACACTCATTCACCCCCTCTAAGTGTGGTAGGTGTGTCCAACAGTAACATGACCCATTATTGTTTTTTCATGGTTGATAAGAATTAAATATGGATGAACTCCAAAGTGGTCCCCTTATGTTGAAAGCCCTCACGAGAAAACGCTTTTATGAGTAATAGAACCCATGTTTATTTGTAGAATAATGAGATTAAGGACAAGACTTTCAGGAAAAATATCCTAGATGGATATTTTAAGGCCATTTCCAAGGTATAGAATGCCACATAACTCCTCACCTGCTATAGAGATTTATGACCATGAAGTTGAGAACCTGGGTTTGGGTAATGGACCCAAGTTTGTTTGATGGATAACCTGGTATGATTTTTTCTCTATTTGAAGGTAATATTATTCTATATGGATAGTACATGTCATTCCATTTCTGTGGTATGTGGAATGTCACAACTCCTCACAGCTTGAGAGCTATGGCCCCACGGTTGGAGGACAGCTATGGCCTTGCACGGTTGGAGGACCCTATGTCATCTCCAAAGCCCCAAAAGGTCAAAGAAGTCAAAGTGGCTTTAAGAGATTTAAAAAGGTAAATAATAAAGTGAAGTGATGAGTGTATTATAATTCAAAGTGAATACAAAATAAATTATTTCAATAATAAATTTAATGGGGAAATTAGAAGTGGGTTAACCCTAAAATAAGGAAAGTGGGCCAAGTGACCTAGAAGATGTTTTTAAGGAAGCCACTTGGAGAGTATAAATAAGAGGCAAGGCTCTCTCATTTTAATTACACTTGAGCATCTTGAATATATATAGGTTTATGAGGTAACCAAGGATATCTAAGCCAAAATTATGAGGGAATGTGAAGAAAATAAGGCCGAAATGCAAGGAAGTATAAATTCTTTTGATGGTGCTTTCTAAGGTATGTTATTTATGGGTCATCTCACCATTTTTGCTATAACTTTTTTTCTATAATGATGCAGACCATGAAATTTCTATTCCATTGAGAAAACATATCCAAGTATATTTGGTAAAAAATGAATCTTGTGGGTCGTTGTATTTTTGGAGTTACGCTCAGTTGAAAATAGGGTTTGTGGCTAGTCCTGAAATTAGTCAAAAACAGGTGTTTCGGGTAAAAACATCATAACTTCTTCATAACAGATCAAAATTCCATGAAACCAAATGTGTTGGTTAGGGTAAAGTATGTATTATTCTGTGTAACCGTTTCATATCATTTCAACAAAAATTATGTGCGAGGAACTCTCTACAAGGTCACTCTCTAGAAAAAGCCAGAATTCAGTAAGGTATGTCATTTTTACTATAACTCCTTTTCTGAGAGGTTCCAAATAGTGACACTTGGAGGAATTTCATAAAAAACACTGAAGAACATTATGTATTAGTTTTAGATCTTTATACATTATAGGTACAAATTTATGATTACTCCAAGTTAGGGTTGTTGACTAATCCAAAACTAGCCATGTGAGACTAAACAAAAGTTTGATGAAAATGCTAGTCTCTTGTTGTTAAATTTAAGGAAGGTTTGCAGGAATGTGATCATATACACCAGGTCTATTATAGAGATACAAATCAGATTTGTATGATGAAATTGATGAGGGCTTTTGGTTGAGGTACATGTTGAGTACATGGTTGAGACAAGTAGTTGATGAGTTGGCACATACATGAGGTGTATAGTTGATGATGTTGGTACATATTGATGAGTTATAGTTAATGAGTAGTTGATAGGTTGAGAGGTACATAAGAGTACACATGGTTGGAGACAAGTAGTTGATGAGTTGGCACACACATGAGGGTGTATAGTTGATGATGTTGGTACATATTGATGAGTTATAGTTGATGAGTAGTTGACACATGATTGGTACATACTTGGTACATGGTTGATGCACTTGTTTATGGTACAAATACGAGACAGGTTGATTATAGGTTGTTTGGTACAGGTTGGTGCATGGTTGATGCACTTGTTTAAGGTACAGGTTGATTATAGGTTGAGGTATAGGTTGATGCATGGTTGATTCATGGTTCATATTTATTGGTATAGGTTTACAATGGTATATCTCACAGTGATAGTGTGACAATGGTTCCATCATTCTACTTCTACTTCAGAGCAATTGGACGGGGCAAGGACAGGTGGTTGTAGCCACCTTCCGGTTGTAGCCAGAGAACATAGGGGGTTGTAGCCTCCTTCTGGTTGTAGCCAGAGAATTTGGGAGTTGGAGCTTCCTTCAGGTTGTAGCCTGAGAAACTAGGGGGTTGGAGCCTCCTTCCAGTTGCAGCTAGAAAACAAAAGAAGTTGATGCTTCCAATGAATGTAATTCTTCAAGACATATAAGAAAAAGAATTCTGTGGTTTTCTCCCGATTTGGGTTTCCACGTAAAACACTGGTGTATTGTGTATGTGTATGATTCTTCATTTGTTCATTGTTTATTTACTCTGCAGTTGTTGGATGATAAGGCTTCATTGATATAACACTTGGATTATATGGTTAAAAAGGATTAAATAGCTCTATTACTGATTCAACCCCCCTCTCAATAATCCAACAGTGACGTGACCCATCTAGGGGATGGGTACGTTACATTCAATTGGGGGGAGATGATGAGTTGTGTTTTTACCATATTTTTCTACCTTCTTTCCCCTATTACCCTTTTTGTTTACCCAAAACTCCGTCTTAGACTTTTTTAATGCTTAAACATTGAATTTGAGCACAAGGTGTTTTTCCATTGCATTTCTTAATATTTCATTGGACTTATAATCAACATTATGGGAAGTAGTGTACTTTTCATTTATTTTTGAGTAATGACTCATTTGTTGACAAGATACTATAGGTCATATGCTACATATCAAAATTATATAAGGCTATAGGTTCATATGCTACAGATCCATGAATTACAATTGACATATCTTCCTTTGTTGTGGATCCATGAATCATGGTTGTTGCACATCCTTTGCCATAAATCCAAGTCATTGTTGCTACAAACCATAAGCTATAGCTTCAGGGTTTTCATGAGTTTAAGAAGATGCTACAAATGCCACCATAGAATGCATGCTATGGAATATTCTAGTCAACTATTAATGGGCATCAGATGTTGCTTTCTTTCCATTCTATATTTTAATGATCAGTTATGTTCCTTCAAGCCAGAGATATTAAGGGGGAGAACAAAAATAAAAAAGCTAGTTTGAGAATGGTTCAATTAAATATGCCAAGAAATAGTGTGTGGCCTCCATATTATCATCTAATGAGTCTCCAACAATTAAGCATGAGTTTCCATACACCAAAAATGCTTCCATTAATGCATAGTGGTTGAAGGTGCTTTGTTCACAATGCACATTCAAAGTGGTAGTTAGAAGATACTCACAGTATCAAATCAATGAATTAGCAAATATACCATGAATTCAATGTTGCATCCACTTGGGAAGACAATCAAAGATGAAATTTTAAATTTTAATTGTTGCAGGGTGGATTACTAGAGATCCACTGTGAAAAGTTATTTTACATATGCCTCTGAGTCCCAAATTCATTTATGCAGCTACAACATGTATGGATTGGTCAATAATATATTAATATAACTACTCCATAACCAAATTATCCCTTGTCACTTGGATAACAGTTACAACAACATTCAACATGGATTTTCCCATCTTCATGGCTCAACAAATGCATTTATGGGTAGCAAGAATATTGGATCTATATTTATATATTTGTTGTCAAGCTCATGTATAAAAGAGACTAATATATATGTTCTTAGAGGAGGACACTTAGAGCACACAGTCCAAGCTAGCATGGCATATTGTAAAATTTGTGGATATCTCATCTTTTAATTTTAATTTATAGCTTACTAGTTTATGTTCTTTCGATTTAATTTATAGCTTGTTAGTTTTATGTGCCTATGATTTGATTTGGTTCATGTTGTTATAGTTTTATCTTGGTAAATGTTTTTGTAGGAAGAGCTCACTCTGTGAGAACAGAGTGATGTTTGATAATCCTTTATTTTAATGTGTGTTTATTTCTACAATTCCATTTTACAATCTTTTAATTTAGTAATGGCATTTCCTTTCATAGATTAAGTAATGTAATTTATTTTTTGTAGAAGCATATTAGAAAACAAGTGAAATTAAAGAAACTAGAGCCTACATATATAATGCACGACATCTCACAAGTGTTGAGACCCCGGGTTAAAAATTTAATGATAATCTCTTTGGTTATTCTTGCTACAAATAGTGAGGTAATTTAATATTATTTCAATGCTTAACCATGGAGTTTTCCCCACAATCAATCCCACTTAGTGTTGTACCCCATTTACAAAAATTTAATAAGTATTGTGCCTTATGAACTATTCAAATAGAGTTCCCTTCACTTTTTTTATTTAATCATTGAGGGGATTCCACAATCCAACATTGAGATATAATGTTAAATATTATATATGTAGAGTAATCCATTAATATATGAACCATATCCATTAGTATTAGTCGCAACTGACAAATTTCTCATGATTTTGAATATTCCACTTAGCACTCATTGCATTGAGTGATGATCACAAGGGTGAAGAAGTGGGATTGCAACTTGTGAATGAATCGCATAGCATCAACCATCACCTTTGAGGCTTTCACTTGGTAACCATAGCTTCTCGAAAGGTCACCCATCCCAATACTCATATGGATCAAGAACTCTTAACTGTGGAGTTTTCCCCACAATCAAGCCCACTTAGCTTCCTACCCCATTTTCAAAAACATAGCAAGTATTGTTCCTTATGAACTATCTGGTTATAGATCCCTGGACTCTTTTTATTTAATAAATGAGGGGATTTTTCAATCCAACATGCGAGATATTGTTTCTGGGATTATCTATGTAGAATAATTTATTAATCTATGACCCATATCCATGAGTATTTGTTGCAACTGACCAATTTCTTATGATTTTTAATAGTCCCCTTAGCACTCATTGCATCAAGTGATGTTCATAGGGGTGAAGAAGTGGGATTGAAACTAGCAAAATGAATCTTTTAGAATCAATCATGACCTCTAAGGATTGCACTCAATAACTAGGACTTCTTGGGAGGTCACATATCCCAAGACTCCTCTAGCTCAAGTGTGATTAACTGTGGAGTTTTCCCCACAATCAAGGGCACTTAGTTTTCTACCCCATTTGAATCACCTTACCAAGTATTGTTCCTCTATTCAAATAGAGATCCCTTCACTCTTTTTATTTAATAATTGAGGGCCTTCCACATTCCAACATATGAGATATCATTTTCAGTATTATCTACATAGAGTAAGTCATTAATATATGACCCATATTTATGAGAACTAGTCACAACTGACCAATTTCTCATTATTTTGAACAATCCACACAGAACTCATTTCATCGGGTGATGCTCATAGGGGTGAAGAAATTAGATTGAAGCTAGTGAAATGAAACACATAGCATCAATCATCACCTTCGAGGCTTGCACCTGGTAACCAAGACTTACCTGCAGGGATTTTCTTGTCTAGCATCCTCTTCAACAAGCATTTAGAAGGATTCTTCCACAACTTCTAGTAGGAATGAGTTCCATTCTTTGTGTCGCAGTGGATTAGGGTTGTAGCAAACATGATTAAATTTATAAAAAGAAAAAATATTCAACCATGATAGGATGACCAAATGTCCTACACAAGCTACACATGAGATCTTCAAATTAGAAAGAAGTAGTGAAAAAAGTATTCCATCTCTATATACATAATATAAATATTACAAAATAACTAGACTTTAGTCAAAACCTTTAATTTATTTTCTCCTTGCAACCAGGGTTTTAGTGTTTGCATATAGAATAAAATTGATACTCCAAAGTCCTAACAAATTTCTACATAAAATAATTAAGGGTAAAATTGATGATTGTGCATATATAATATCTGGTAACTAACTCTTATAACCCATATAGAAACAAAAAAATGCACAACAAAAATTAGGAAAGAAATGTAACAAGACTTATAAGAATATATTTGAAAAAATAGAAATTCTCAACAAGTACATTAATTAAACTTCAAAAAACTTGGATAAAGTTCCTCAAAACCAATTTTGGATTATAAAATGAAAACAACAACCTTCTAAGTACTTGAAACAACAAATTATTTGTATCTTTATCCATTAAGCAACTCTTTCCCATGTGTACCTTCCATCCTAGTGGGAAGCAACCAATATTTGGAACATTTCATTAAAACCCTCCTTTAAAATCTCAGAAATGAATTGACCTTGGAATCATTTTTAATCCCATAATGTTTTTCTACAATGGCATGAATCTATGTCGTATAAACAACTGAGTATACCATGTACCTTCAATAACTAATAGAACCCAAAAAAGAATACAACCAAGTCTAAAACAAAATACATATTCCAAAATATATAACCTTGTGTAAAAAAACATTATCTTACCACTGGATCAACATCATCTTTTCTTAGAAAATTTCTACACTACCCGCTTTGGTTTGATTATGGATCGCATTCAATATGATTTGATCAATGATTTTTTTATATAGGGTATTTGTCCCAATTTGTTAAAATGGTTCTCTCATAGTGTTCACAAGGTTCTCTTGTTAGGTTTTCACAAGAAGGGCATCCAACCTAGTCCGTTGGCAGGTTTTTCATGCAAAGTTTATTTAAGTAGGGCAGAAAATCTAATTTGACCATAGGTTTTGGGTAAATTAAAGAGGATTAAAAAGGTATGGATTTTCCCATTTTATTACTTTCTCATGAAAATTTCAAAATTATGATTTAACCCCACCTCATTTCGCGTGCAAAATAAGTTAACCCCGCAAATTTATCTTGCATCGTTTCTCATGCAACCAGAAAAGATTTCTAGGGGGATATGAGTTTGACTTATTATGTTATTAACAATGCTAATTGTCTCTTAATCATATTTTAATCCAATTCATATTTAGGATACATTTTAGGGGTGGTAATTTCTTGTGACCTTGGCTTACTCATCTTGACATGCAATATCAAATCAACAACATCAAGAACTTTGATTAGAGATCCATGAATATTTATAATATTAGATTTGCAACATGAACAGTTTTAAGTACAGTGCACATGAAGACCTTTAACTACAATGCTACATTTGAGATGTATTAGTATTGTAGATGAAATTACCTAAGATATGTATCGGGTTTGATATGTAAAGACTAATATGGGGACTATCATTTTAATTTTAACATAATTCTCTTACTTTTTTGTTGAATTGAGGTCCATCTTTTGGGATGTGACTGCTTCGAACATTCACAAGTAGAGCCATACAAAATATGTTGAAAAGTAATTTTAGGTTAGTTGTGATAAACTCATCCAAATCTACCATTAGAACATAGTAAGAAATCAACATGGGAAACATGATTAACAATACCACAGTATCAACATATAGTCTATGTTTATTACATTAACAAAAACTCCCATATCACTCTGGAAAGACTTGCTCAACTTTGACATATGATAACAATGTCATCCTTACTCATGTTACAACATTGATCTAATACTAACTTGTAAAAGCGCCTATTAATACAACAATTAACACTAAGTAACAAAATAATAGTCCAAAATTTAGTAAACTATGTTTTATAAAAAGGTTTAAAAAACTTTTTTGGTTCATAATTTATATTAATGTTAAAATTTATTGCCTTTACATTTCTTCCCTTGATAAAATAGGATGATACATTAAAAAAATTAAGTTAACATAATAATAATTTATATTTAAATTTAAGATAAGTAATATTGACATATACTAATGTCATTCACTAATGTTATAGTTACTCATGATAAAACATCCATATAACATGACAAAACATCCATATAGCATTGGGTTGTACAAACACTTATCAACACAACAATTAATATGAAATAACAAATTATTGATCGATTCAAAATATAATTCAATTTAGTAAATTATGTGTTTAATAAGAGAGTTTAAAAATGTATGTTTATTTGCAGGCTTCATTAAAAGATCAAAATTTTGCGACATTAGCACAAGCAC
>SNQJ01S0037345.1:52119-71784 GCA_010110895.2 Picea sitchensis
TCAACACAACAATTAATACCAAGTAACAAAATATTGATCGATTAAAAATATAATTCAATTTAGTAAACTATGTGTTTAATAAGAGAATTTTAAAATGTATTTTTATAAATGTGGTTCACAATTATATTAACATTCAAACTTAATGCCATTTAAACTAGGTTCACAATTTATATTAATATTCAAACTTAATTTATATTAATATTCAAACTTAATGTCAATTAAACATGTATTTTATGATTTTGAGTAGCATAAAAATGTGTATGTTATTTATCTTCCACATCTGGCCAAGGAAATGATGAAATTACATTTTAAAAAAACATTGTGCTCCTTATCTCTAACATTTTTGTACGTTTGCAATGGTGGGGTAACAAAAAAAATTATCATATATTTATTTTATGATTTAATTGTTGCTTTACAATGGGCTAGATTCTCATATATATTTATTTTATGATTTAGCATTATGTTTTATTGTTGCTTTACAATTGGCCAGATTCTTAAAATATATATTATTTTAAAGATTTTTAAATATAGTTTAAATAAAAATGTCCATAAGATTGAATTTGGATGAGTTTTGCTAAATTCCTCCCCATAGAATATGATGAATAAGTTGTGCACAAATTTAAACTCCAATATCATCGCAATAAGTGCACCTACTTATAATATCATAGGTTCATGTCAATTTGGATCATGTCAATGCCCACCCTAACTAATCCATATTTTGAATTTGAGGGATCAATTACCCATATCCTTTATGTATTCAAGGTCAATTGTCAAAGGCTACTACATTTGATAAGGTTCATATATGTATTTAATTCACTTTTAAATAGAATGTGAATTATATACTTAATGAGATTGATTTTAATATAAGCATGCTTATGATTGTTTGCATTGATATTATCTTTTTCTATATTGTATTAGTGTAGTGATATGATCATTTCCTATTGTATTAGTGATAAATTTATAACTAAAAAAAATTTAATGTCATAATTGTATAACTTGAGTGGGTCTAATGGTTAAGAATATATGTTTTTTTTTTTTGGAGGTCACAGAGGGGATGAAGGGGGTCCCTTGTCCCACAAACAAGGGGGTCCCAGTTGATTGTGACTTTAAAAATAGATTAAGAACATGTGTTTTCTCCCTAGGAGGTCACAAGTTCAAATCCAGAGAGGGAATGGAGGGGGTCCCTTGTCCCACAAACAAGGGGGTCCCATACACCAATTTGATGTCTCTCTTGGTTGAAACTTTAAAAATAAATTAAAAACATGTGTTTCCTCTTTAGGAGATCACAAATTCAAATCCAAAGAAAAATAAGATATATATATCTTCATAAACTTTAGAGTCAAATCATTACATTATTATATTTTGTCATAATTTATTGTTATTTATTTATATGTTAATGTGTTTAAAAAAATATCTTTCATTTTTAAAATTAAAATGAAGTTATAATTTTTTTTCCATATAATAGGAAATCTTAAAACATCTTCTCCAAATAATCATTATCTATATTGAAAAAAACTAACATTATAATCATTATCTATATTGAAAAAAAGTGACATAAATGTGAGACATTATGAACCACTTTTTCAGTGAGTAAATTTAAAACACTCTACTAGAGATTGCTCGCCTCACAAGTATGGATTACATTGAATCTACAATTTTATATTTGAAAGCGATGCAACTCAACTCTCAAAACATCTTATTTTATATTATTGCTACCACCACTAAACTTTGTCTTATAATTATCAATTGAAAATAATTTTATGGAATTCGAATTGAAAAGGACTTTATGGAATTCGAATTTTCATTTTGGAGATATCAAACATTACTAGTTTTTCATACTTGTCCACTCACTCAAACATAAAATTGCCACAAGGAATATGATCGCATTCCACTTAACATTAACTGCTAGCCGGTGATGAATGTTGGGACAAATTTTCTAACATAATTTTATGTTTTATTTTCTATTTATCATTATAAATTTAAATAAATTTAAAAATGTTACTTTCTCCCCTAGCGTCATTTTAGTTGGGATATTTATGAAGTAAATAAAATTTTATATTTTTGAAAATTTTAACTATAAATTTTTCATAATTTAAATTTGAAAATGTTACTTTCTCCCTAGCGTCATTATAGTTGGGATATTTATGAAGTAAATAAAATTTTATATTTTTGTAATTTTTAACTATAAATTTTTCATATATATTTTATTTAATAGTTTTCATTAATCATAAAAAAATTATGTTATATTACTTATCAGTGTTTAAATATATTCAAGAATTTGAAACCTTTTAATAATCTTCATACTTAATTATATTTAACAATTTTCTTCATACTTAATTATATTTAACAATTTAAATTTTTTATTAATTTTGATACTTAAATATATTTAACAATTTGAAATTTTAATAATTTTAAATTATGATAACTCTACTAAATTCATGATTGTTTTTCCTCTTGATTGTTACATCGAAAGGCTTACACCCATTGACAATGGGTACAATTAATGATCTTTTAACCTTATTTAACTTTAAACCCTAATCTGATGGCTATGCATTGAAGACGCTGGCATATTCTTAGTTGTCCTCCAAAATCAATGGATCAGATTTATTGTTCATAACTTTCTTGCATTTATCAAGGCATCCGTTAACATGTTTACTTTTTAACATTTACCTAATCACATTAAAAAATTACTTTCTTGCATTTATCAAGGCATCCGTTAACATGTTTACTTTTTAACATTTACCTAATCACATTAAAAAATTACTGTAAGGATATGTAATTGCCACGTTCCATTTATCAACCTAATGCAGCCAAACATTTCATATTACTATAGATGGATTACCACAAACATTTTATATTGAAGACACACATTCTCAGTGTATTGGGGACACGCGTTCTTAACCGCTACCTTTGACATTCTCAACCGCAAATTAACGACTATGCTAGTCATATTATCAATTAATATAAACTCTAAGCATATTAAAACATTCTCTTGGTACAATTTGAAATTTTAATATTTTTAGATTAAGGTAACTCTACCAAATTCATGATTGCGTTTCMTCTTCATTGTCATATTATTCATTAATATAAACTCTAAKCATATTAAAACATTTTCTTGTAAATATTCGTACAATTCCAATCAACATTAACTTTAAATAATTATAATTCATTGAATATTAATATTAAYTTTAAATAATTATAATTCATTGAATATTAATATTAATTTTAAATAATTATAATTTATAAGGTTTATTTTTATTCTGATTTTTATTATCAATTCTAAAATATCAAAAAACATTATATCTAATCATAATAATTTATTTTTAAGGAAGCTAGACATCAAATTGGTGTATGAGATATTCGTGTTTATGGGATATGAGACTCCACCCCTAAAGTATAGGGAAATATACATACCCTACTCCCTCTAAATTTGAACTTATAATTTTTAAAGAAAAAACACATATTCTTAACCATTAAACTCATTATATATTTCAAAAAATCAAATTGATAATTTAACAACAATCTCTCTATATATAATTAGTTTCTTTTATTATCTATGATAGTAACGTAATGACATTTCATAAACCTCGATATGTGATTCTAGTTTTTGGGTTTTTGAATAAACAAAGAGATAATGAACATTAAATAATATTAATTTTCATATATAATTAAATATTATTATTTTCTTATATTTTCGATCCTTTAGGATTTGATGAAAGTAAACAAAAGTAATCAATGATGTAGCTTTGGATTGAGCGTAAAAACTGACTATTGATAGAATTTCTCAATTTCTAGGTTTATTTTAATAAATTACTTGAATTATTTCTTATTTTTAAAATATAAGAATGTATATTTTAAATAATTTTGAAATATATATATAAAATATAAAAAACTCAATTTCTAGGTTTATTTTAATAAATTATTTAAATTATTTCTTATTTTTAAAATATAAAGATGTATATTTTAAATAATTTTAATATATATATATATATAATATAAAAATAAATAAAAATATATATGTTTCTTATTTCATTAATTTTAAAAAATATGTATAATAATTAAAAAACTCTTCTCCATTAAATAAAATATCAAAAAATATCTTAAATATAAAAAATTCACATACAAACAAATTGTTTAGTCATTAAATTTAAAACAATATATTATTTTTAAAAATGGACTACAACCCTAATACATATTATTTTACTTTTGGGATAGATTAGAAGCATAAAACACATTACTCAACTCTCTATGATTGAAGCAAGTGGCGAAAACATCTCATTTGATATGATTGCTACCCATCACTAAAATTTGTCTTATAATCGCTACTCATCTCATTTGATATGATTGCTACCCATCACTCAAATTTGTCCTATAGTTATCATTGAAAACAAACCCATCACTCTAATTTGTCTTGTAATTATCATTAAAAACAAAAAAATCATGGAATCGAATTTTACCTTTCAAGGCACAAAGCATTACCTTGTTTTTCATAATTGTTCACCCACTTAAGCATAAAATTCCCATAACATTATAAGATTTCATTTCACTGAACATTATATGTTAGTTTGGTTATGATTATTGGAATACTTACAATTTTTTAACATAATTTTTTCAAAGATTTAATTTCTCCATTTATCATTATAACATAATTTTTTCAAAGATTTAATTTCTCCATTTATCATTATTGGTCAAAATAAGTTAAAAAATAGTACTTTGTGCTTAGTGCCAAAGATTTAATTTCTCCATTTATCATTATAGATCAAAATAAGTTAAAAAAATACTACTTTGTGATTAGTGCCATTTTAATGGTAGTAAATGGAAAATTATAAAGTTTTTGTTTAATCATTTATTTCTTAGTGCAATTTTAATGGTGGTAAATGGAAAATTACAAAGTTGTTTTTTAATTATTTGTTTTCTCTATTAATCATATATTTAAATTTTTTATTATAAAATGATTTTTTTTTTAATATAAATCTCTAAATCTCTCTGCCTACATTTTTCGAGTAATCTTTTTAACTATTTGTTTTCTCTATCAATCATATATTTAATTTTTTTTATTATAAAATGTTCGAGTAATCATTTTAACTATTAAAAATTGATGTTAAATTATTCCTAGATTCATGAGCGTACCTAACTAATCTACAAGTTTAAGTAACCTTGGCTTAATGTAATCTTAACAAAATCATTAATGCTTCGGTTCATGTAATCTTATCAAATTCATTAAATTCGTCTTGACGAAGTGGGTTTGAGGGTTTTAAGATATTTCTTAAAGTGTTTTATTTTAGAGAAATTTTCCTATATCTGAAATAGGAATGTCCTTATAATTTATTTTAGATTAGTTGTGATAAATCCTTGTGTATCTATATTGTGAGACCACAACCCAACCAATTGAGCAAGGAAACAATGTATATATAAATTTGGAATTTAAAGGTACTTCTACTTATCATATCATATCAAGGGCAATGCAATGGACCACTACATATGAATGGAAGTATTTTTGGTGGAAGTATGTTTGGTGTTTGTGAGGACTTTTTTTAATTTGCATCATGCACAAATAACATGACCAAAGCTAAGTGCATGTTGTGCATGTTGTGACAAACTTTCAATGGACCAACATGCACTTTATGTTGTGCCCACTTACATGTAATTACCATGCACTTTTTGTTGTGCCCACTAAGTACATGCAACCACAAAAATAAACTTCAGATTTTTCCATTTATAGATGGACTTTCAACTATGGAGAAGGCACAAATATAAGGGAAAAATTATTGGGTGTATGGGCAACATTGATTGTGGCAACCCGGTTGGCTATTAAAGACATCCAGATATTGGGAGATTCGAAAATAGTAATTGACTGGTTAAATGGAAAAAGAAATCTGCAGGCCTGTGCATTAGAATGTTGGAAGAACAGAATTAGGGACCTTATCAAAAACTTCAGAGAAATCAGCTTCACTCATATCTACAGAGAATACAATAGGGAGGCATATTTACTATCCAAACATGCTATTCAAAAGCCAAAAGGAAAAATCTCATATTACACTTGGGTAGATGGAAAAGAAGGCCCCACTATGTTCATAAACTTATATTAACGCAGCTAAAAATTTATGTTGTTTTTATTTTGTTTAGCATGAGATGGTGACTAGTATAAAACTTTGTCCATGAGAGTTGAAGTACTATATGGCAGCATGTGTGTTGTTTAGTTTCTTGTATATATCTTGGTATCTTCATGGTAATCCGAGGCGTAGGGAAACATTTTGATGTAATGTGTTAAATAGCTCAGTTTTGGCTATTTCAAGCTATTGTAAGCCATATTTTATGAACAAATTATATATCAATATAATTGAGAAATTTTCGATTGGAAAAAAAAAAACATGCAACCACCATTGTATGCTTTTTCGCGTGACCTCAACAACATTTCATCTCACATCAACATGTTCTTATAGTTCAAAGGATTAGCATTCCCAATCAAATGTGTAATCAAAGTTTACTAAGACTATATATTTTTCTCGTCATGATTAATTTGGACCATGTTAATGTCCACTATAGCTAACCTACATCTTATATTTGAGAGAACAATTATCCTCATCCTATATGAACTCAAGGCCTATTGTTAAATACTACTTCATTTAATGCAGTCGATAATGTGCTTGTGTATATATATGTCACATATAAATGGATTCATGATTTCCAATAATGACTTTGAATTATATGCTTTGTAAAAGTGAGTTCAATACAACCATTCTTAAGAATATTTACATGGTTTTTCTTTTTTTTTTATTTCACAAATAATACGTATAAGAAGGCTAAATGTTATATGAGTTTAAATTTTTATGGATTGTCATCACTATAACCTAACCATAAAATCTTTATTGAAATTACAGTTTTGGATTGTTGAAATTGTTGTTTCCAATGTAAAAATGGATTCTCAACACCCTCAAGTACACCTACTCCAACTCAATTTTGCAATGTTAACGTAGTGCCATCTTTTTCTTTGAATTTATTAGACTAATATGATGTTATTATTTGAGAACATTCAAGTTACAATAATGACCTAATTGGTTGGCAAATACATTTATGGATGGTGTGATCTAGACCTTCGTTTTAATTTTATGTGATTATTGTTTGATATGTACATATCTCTTTTATGGTTTATGATTTGATATACTTATGATGCTACAAAATATTGAAAATGAACACATGGTTACATAATAAAATATATTATCTTATACAATGGCACTAATGGTTTGTCAAGTGCGGTACGAAGAACCACAGGTGCATACGAAGTCCAAATTGAGTCAAAATATGTGGACCTAAGATGGGGTCAGGTTATGTATGATTAACATGTATATGACATTTCTTATTGTTTATTCATGATTATTGGACAATGATATTTGATATGTTATATATTTGTGTGTGCAGAGACAGGGAAACAATTGTCAAATAAGATTACACATGGGAAAATGGTTGTATGATGAGATGTTACATGAGTACCATAAAGGAGAGGATGTCCAGGTTTCATATTCCTACTACTAGCCTCCCTACCATGTAATAGGTTGAAAAACCTATTTTTTACGTTTTTTCTTTAAGGTTACTCATTGTCGTAAGGGTAGGTCATGAATTCAATCACATGTGAGATCCTAYTAAGGGGTGTGCAATAAGGTGTCAACATTTATTCCTCAGTGACCATTAGTCTCTCACCACTAGTGTAATAACCCTAATCCAAACCCCAATTGTAAATGAAAATGTAAATGTACATATAGGCTGGTGAGTCGTTGGCACCAATTTTTGGTTAAGTTTTGCACGCACCTGAGTAGTGTGTGAGGATTGTTTACCAAATAAAGAGTGTGCACATTCCACAGTGTTTCGCGCACCTAAGTAAGTGCGCATGGATTTTTCATCAAGGGAAGGGTGTGCATATTCCATAGTTTTGTGCGCACCCGAGTAAGTGCATGAGGGTTACCTTGAAGCACGCACTGGACTTTTTGCATCTCAGCTCACAAACCCAATAACCACACAGGATCTTCGACCTACAATGTGTGTGTGTGTGTGTGTGTGTGTGTGTGTGAGAGAGAGAGAGAGAGAGAGAGAGGCCGAAGATCCTATGTGGTTATTGGGTTGGTGAGCCGACATGCAAAAAGGCTAGTGTGCATATCCTTGTAAAATGTAATCACACTCAAATTATTAATAAAATCACATCATTGCGTGCAGATCCATCAGACAAAAAGAGAGGAGGGGATAAACTCCATCGAAAAGGGAAAAGGGGGTTAAAATTTTATGAAGAGGGGCTAAGCCAAAGGGGCTTAATTCCAAGGGAATATTTTATTAGTATTTCTGAAAAGTATGATTTATGGATATTTATTTATCCTAACTNAGGAGGGGATAAACTCCATCGAAAAGGGAAAAGGGGGTTAAAATTTTATGAAGAGGGGCTAAGCCAAAGGGGCTTAATTCCAAGGGAATATTTTATTAGTATTTCTGAAAAGTATGATTTATGGATATTTATTTATCCTAACTTCTCGAGGGATGGGAATGAGTCACCAAGTAGCTAAAGCTAATTCTGAATGTGACAAGTGTCCAGTTATGAACATGCAAATATATTGTTGAGCCTTAGTGTATTTTGGGGGGATTCACTCATTTTTTCCATCTTCATTCATTTAGACCATCTGAACTTGGGATTGCCATTACCTTACCTACAAAGAAAAAGATTAGAAAGAAGTTTCCATCTGGTAACCAGAGTTTTTGTTATCGAAGAGGTGGATTGTCAGGCCCGTGAGCATTCTCTCCAAGTGAGAGATTTGTTGGTGAAGAAGCCAGTTGTCAGGCACGTGAGAATTCTCTCCAGGTAAGAGATTTGTTGTCCAAGAGGTGGGTTGTTAGGTCTATGAGCATTCTCTCCAGGTGACAGATTTGTTGGGAATTTTTCCTTGGTGCGTTGGGCATTATTTATAGGGCTCTGAGACTTCTTTTCCAACCTGTTGTTGAAACCCTAGAAGGGAAGTGAGGTAGTCGAGGGATTATTGAGAAGAAAAGGGGCACACTTCCTAGGGTGGGACAAGCATGTGGGGAATGAGAGACTGTAGGCTAGTTGCAGTAGTTGGTCACCTTGGACTGAGAAATTCTAGTGATTATCGGACCTTGTCCTGGCATTAAGAATAATTTTTCCTTGGTGGATTTTAAGCCCCAGCTCGGGGGTGGCATGTTGCTAAAATTTTATGAGCAACAGAGTCTATGGATGGGAGTAATGTATGATCTCTGCATGCAGTTGGTGACTCGTTATAAAAGATAAGTGCCCCTTATGTGCTTGTCTAAATTATTGTGTGTTTAATTATCTATTTCTTATATGGGTGTATTTCTTGTATGATGTTGCATATAATCCATTGTTTTTATTTTGTATAATGTTGTTTGTACATGTAAGCGTGATGTTTTTATTTTCTATTTGTTGTCACACATGCAGAGTATGATAGTTATTAAGTATTCATGTGAGTTAATTTTGTAATAATGGTCATGAGTTTTTGAGGTGAGGCTAGAATTGTCATGCATGCAAGAGGTTGGAATCGTTGTGCACACAGGCAAGTAATTCGCGCAGACAAGGAGAACATAATTTGCATGTGGCACCAGAATGGTTGTGCATGCAATAGTAACCATGTGTTCAGAGTGGTCCCTCGTGCAGTAATACTTGTGTTCTCTAAATGAGTGTGTGCGTAGTTGTATTATGTGTTAATTCTATTGTTATAACTAGTGTCTGAAGAGGAAAATTTATGTGGAACATTCCAGCTTGGGATTGTGCACATTACCTCATGTGTTTATGCACAAATTAACGTTATAGTGTAGAATCTACGCACTAGATATTTTGAGTGGTATTTCTCAATAGTAAGTTGGGGATGTTACAAAGTGGTATTAAAGAAATCTTGTTGAGTTGTTGGTAATGAGGACATTACATATTAGTATCAGAGACGTTTCAATCTGGTAACGAGACTCAACTAGGAGGTTGGGTACATTACAGATTGGTATCAGAGCTCTAGTTTCAACATTGATCGTACATGGGTCAAGTATCTACTTAAGGAAAAATTCAGACTGGTAAGTGGACATGGTGCGCATAAAATAAGAATGTGCAAGTGAGCGCATAAATTTTAACATTGCAGAATGCGGTGTTGGAAAGGCACAGAAAACAATTGTGCGCGGGTGTGCGCACTAAAATTTGGGGCTACACGGAGAAAAACTTGTGGTGCATGCATAATATTGATAGGCGGTGTATATGTTAAATATTAACATCACGCATTGGTATGTGTTGAATACTAGTGCGTGCACGGCTTCAAAAAGAAGAAAGAAAGAGTAAAAGGGTATTTGGGTGATTGTTAAATGACCATAATTTGCTGCGCAAGACTTAGAATTGTGCAAGGGAGCATTCAATGGGAATTTTTTGGAAAAATGAGTCCAATTATTCACCCAAAATTTTTGAATTGGGACGTTAAAATCATCTAAAAAAGAAGAAGAGAGGATTCTGACAAAATTGTGCAGAGTTTTCATGAAGTTGTCGCATGAATTCATCTAACAAATCTTATTGCCTACACATTTTGCAGAATTAAAAATGATTAGATCAAGACAGAATTAGCGCAAAGAGTCAAAAGCATGGAATATGCGCAGAGAACTTACAACCATGATGATGAATTCATGGTTTTGTATATCGGTATGGGTATTGATAGTAAAGAATCCAATGAGAATAAAGAAGGCAAGGAGGAGTGCATAAACTTGGTAGAAACCATAAAAGGACTGCAAAAATATGTCCAAATATAGAAATCTAATAATGAGAGGCTTAAGGAAGCCAAGGAGCAACAAGATGGCTTCAATATCAAGTTGATGAAAAGATTAGATAGAATAGAAAAGAAAATGGATAAGGAGACAGAGTCAATCAAGTCAAGGAGTCACATGTCTAATGGTAAAAGAAGAGAAACAATAAGTGTTGATAGGAATCATTCCCACTCACCAAAGCATTCATTTAGGAAAGTGTGAAGTATCTCAAGTCCATCTCCTGTCAGAAAGCATAAGACAAGGACTCGGGTGGACAAGCTATAGGGAGAAATGAATAAGATCAATCCTCCTACCTTTGATAGTGAACACAAGAAAGATGAATATGTGGAGACCTAGTTGTTGGGCATGAGGAAGTGCTTACAGCTACATAATTACTTTGTGCAAGCAGAAGGGAGAATTTTCATCTATCAGCTAAAGGGAAAAGCATCAATGTGGTAGGATCAATTCGTGCAAGTGCAACACATTAATGAGAAGAAGGTTACTTGGAAGGAGTTTAAAAGGTATTTTCAAAAGAAATACTTAACCAAGTGATACTATGACAAGAAAATGGAGTTATTTGAACTCAAGCTTGGAAGTATGACAATAGATTAGTATGATAGAAGATTCTTAGAGTTATTGATATATGTTTCATTCATCAAGGATGAACAAGTTAAAATTCAGAGGTACCTGAGTGGGTTTCCATCATTTATCAATGACAAGATACAATATGATGACCCCAACTGGAGGAAACCATAAGGTGAGCTAAATGTCTCTATGATCAGTAAACGGAAAGACCAACTTTCCAAAAGGCTTGGGAAGAAAATAAGAAAAGAAAGATGGAATAGAGGAAGAAGGAGACTAAGCCACCATTTTTAAGAAATACTTCTCAAGGAAAGACAACTCCCAAGGATCCTAGGATGACTGAGACAATGGGGAAAAGACCAGAGAAGTCACATATTCAATGTTGAGGTTGTGGGGGAGATCACATGTACAGACATTTCCCTCACAAAGGTGAAAAAGTGAGGACCGCACACAATGTACAACAAGCTACAACAGTTGAAGACATGGGTAGAAATGTACCAAGGATCTACGCAGCCTTGGATTACAAGCAAGATGAGTTTCAGTCGCACATGATTGAAGTGGAAGTTAATATTAATGACCAACCCATTTCTATTTTAGTTGATTTTGGAGCTATTCATAGTTATCTAGACCCTAAGATGGTGGAAAGATTCCAATTTCCAAGAAGCAAGCTTGGAAAACCTTGGTTGGTGCAGTTAGATACATGGGAGAAAAGGAAAATTAATGATATGGTTAAGGCATGTCCAATGTATATGAATGGGCTAAGGACAAAAGCTTATTTTAATATCATACATTTGGGCTTTTATGATTGCCTCATTTTTATGGATTGGTTGGACCAACATCATGTTGTTCTAGACTGTTACAATAAGGAATTTACTTGCTTGGCTAAGGAAGGAAACTTAAGAGTGGTTCAAGGCATTCCATGGGTTGTAACAACAAAGAAGTTTCATCCTTGAAAATTGAAGAAAAGCTACAGGAAAGGATGTCAAGTATTTGCAGCACACATGGAGCAGGAACCTAAGGATAAAGTGCCAAATGTTGAAGACTCTGTAGTACTAAAATAATTTGCAGATCTCTCTAAAGAAATATTGGGGTTGCCACTGAAAAGATTTATTGATTTCTCTATAAATTCGATGCCTGGAGAAGCTCTCGTATACAAGACTCCTTATAAGATGAGTACACCAGAGTTGAAGGAATTGCAAATGCAACTTAAGGATATTTTGAAGAAGGGGTATATACACCAAAGTGTGTCACCTTGGGGTACCCTATTGTTGTTTATGAAGAAGAAGGATGGGATGTTGAGTCTTTTTATTGACTTCAGGAAGTTGAAAAAAGTAACAATAAATAACAAGTATCATTTTCCAAGGATAGATTACCTCTTTGACCAGTTGAGGAGCGCGCGGATATTTTCAAAGATTGATCTTAGATATGGATATCACCAAGTGAGAATTAAATAAGAAGACATCAGCAAGACTACCTTCAAAATGAGGTATGGACATTATGAGTTCACCATGTTGCCATTTGGATTGTCAAATGCACCAGTTGTCTTTATGTGTTTAATGAATGGAATTTTCATAAATTACCTAGATAAGTTTGTCATTGTATTTTTGGATGACATCCTTATTTACTCAAAGTCTGAAGAAGAACATGAGCAACACTTTAGGATGGTGTTGCAAGTATTGAGACAACATTAGTTTTATGAAAAGTTGAGCAAGTGCTCCTTCTACGAGAGGTAGATTCATTACTTGGTTCATATCATTTCAGAGGAAGGGATAGTTGTGGACTCGGAGAAGATAAATTCCATTGAAGGATGGCCAACACCAAGGAATGTTGCAAAGGTGAGATATTGCATGGGACTTGCAGAGTACTATAGAAGGTTTAATGAAGGTTTATCAAAGTTTGCACACCCAATCATATCCTTGAAAAATAAAGATGTGAGATTTGAGTGGACTTATGATTATGAAAGGAGTTTCCAACATTTGAAAAGTTTGTTGACAAGTGCATCAATATTGAGAATTGTTGATTCTGATGAAGACTTCAATGTGTGTATTGATGCATGCAAAGAAGGGCTTGGAGGAGTCCTTACTTAGAATGAGCATGTGATATGTTACGAATCAAGAAAACTAAAATAGCATGATAGGCACTATGCTACTCATGACTTAGAATTGGAAACCATAGTGCATGCCTTGAAGATGTGGAGGCACTATCTCATGGGAAAAATGTTTGCRCTGAGAACATACCATAGTGGTTTGAAGTATTTGTTTGGACAACCAAGTTTAAATGTAAGACAAAGTTGATGGTTGGAATTCCTCAATGAGTATGACTTTGATATCAAGCATATCAAAGGAAAATAGAACAAGGTGGTTGATGCACTCAGCAAGAAGGTGCATGAGATGCATGTTATATTCATTAGCATGTACACATCATATTTGAGMGATAGAATTTTAGAGGTTTCCAAATCCGATCAGCACTATGTGGACATAAAGGAAAATTTACAACAAGGTAAATTGCAACAAAAATTTGAAGGTTATGAGCTAAAACAGGATTCAATTCTCATGTATAGGCGTAGAGTTTATGTGCCAAATGTTCAGGAGTTGAAAAAATTGTTATTTTCATAGATGCATAAACTTCCTTATGTTGGTCACCCATGCTACTAAAAGACAATTGGAGCAGTCAAAAAACAATACTATTGGTCAGGCATGAAAAATGAGGTTGTTGATTTTTGTTATGAACACTCACACAAGAATAATCCAAAATACTTGGAATATAACAAAGTAATCCATGTAGGACTGTAAATAATATATGAATAGATAAGATATATGATAAGATAATGAGATAATTACAATTGAGAATGAGGGCTCGTTTATATACCCACGCAGGGGTGCCCTTTACCAATAGTCATGTCCTTTGAGACATGACCTTTCATTATTAATAATTATTATTTATTAATTATTATGTTATGAATATCTATGATATATGTGTATTTATGTTCATAACAATTTTATTTATGGATGCCTTGAATTTAAAAAGGTCAAGGTTGAGCACAAACACCCAGCTGGTTTGCTACATCATTTGCCCATTCCTAAGTGGAAATGGGAAGTTTTAACCATGGATTTCATTACTAAGCTTTCTAGAACTACTAAGTAACATGATTCTATTATGGTAGTGATGGACAAGCTTACTAAAGCTACCCATTTTATTCCAGTAAAGTCAACTCACAAGGCAACCAACATTGTTTATATATACATGAGAGAAATTTCTAGGCTACATGGTGTACCTAAGACAATTGTTTCTGACATCCCAAGTTCACATCAAATTTTTGGAAGGGGTTATTCAAAGGATTTAGGACAAATCTGAACTTTAGCACAACATATCACCATGAGTCAGATGGACAAACATAGAGGCTAAATCAGGTGATTGAAGATATGATTAGGATGTATGTGATGGATAAACCATCAAAATGGGAAGACTACCTAAACTTGGTAGAGTTTACTTACAACAATGGGTATCAAACATCTTTAAATATGAGCCCATTTGAGGCACTTTATGGTAGAAAGTGAAACACACCAGTGAGTTGGGATAACCCATCAGACAAAGTCGTGGTTGGGCCAGATATGCTCTAGGAAATGGAAGAGCAGATGGTGAAGATAAGGAAAAATTTAAAGGCTTCCCAAGACAGGCAGAAAAGTTGCACAGATAAAGGTAGAACCCAGAGAGAGATTTAAGTGGATGACTATGTGTTCTTGAAAGTAAAGTCAAGATGCAGTTCCCTAAAGTTTGGAAATTGTTCTAAGCCAGTAGCATGCTATTGTGGGCCATTTGAAATCCTAGAGAGGATTGGTCCTATCACATATATGTTTGCACTAGTTGCATCCTTGTGTATTCAAAATGTTTTCCACGTATCATTTCTTAAAAATTACATACCTGATGTTAATCATGTCATTGATTAGAATGTGATTCAGGTRGAGAYAGAAGGCGATTTTCGAGTGTGAYCGTTTTTCATATTGGACYGAAAAATAAAGCAGCTTCGGAATCAAGCCATGGGGCTAGTAAATTTACAATGGACCTGGTATGGTCCTAAGGATTCAACTTGGAAGCATCAGGATGTTATGCRGGAAGAGTACCCACATCTTTTTGAAGACTTTTGAAGTTTTGTATGTGCATGTGTATATAATGCACTGAGTACAATGCATAAATAAGGGRGAGAGGCATGTAATATCCCTAATTTGAACCCCAATTGTAAATGAAAATGTAAATGTACATATAGGTTGGTSAGTCATTGGCACCAAGTTTTGGTTTCATTTTGTGTGCACCTGAGTAGTGCACAAGGATTGTTTACCAAAGAAAGAGCACGCACATTCCACAGTGTTACGTGCACTTGAGTAAGTGTGAGTGGATTGTGTATCAAGGGAAGGGTACGCATAGTCCATAGTTTTGTGTGCACCCGAGTAAGTGTGTGAGGGTTACCTTGAAGTGTGCATCGGACCAATTTATTTATGTGTGTGTGTGTGTGTGTGTGTGTGTGAGAGAGAGAGAGAGAGAGAGAGTGAGAGAAAGAGAGAGACCATAGAGATTGTGTGTTTATTAGGCTAGTGATATGAGATGAAAAAAGGCCAGTGCGCTTATCCTTGTAAAATGTAATCACACTCAAATTATTAATAAAATCACATCGTTGCGCACAAATCCATCAGACGAAAAGAGACGGGGGGTTAAAATCCATCGAAAAGACAAAAGGGGGTTAAAATTTTATGAAGAGGGGCTAAGCCAAGGGGGATTAATTCCAAGGGAATATTTTATTAATGTTTCCAAAAAGTATAATTTATGGATATTTATTTATCCTAAGTTCACAAGGGATGGGAACAAGTCACCAAGTGGCTAAAGATAATTCTAAACTTGACAAGTGTCCAGTTATGACCATGCAAATATATTGTTGAGTCTACCCAACTAATCATGGTTTATTGTAATCCTAGAAAATGCATGATTTATTTTTCTCTTCATTAGCTGCAAGCTACCTATTAGATAGGGATACATTATTTTCGAGTCACGTAATATTATTGCACTCATTTTCTATTTCCCTCCTTTGCTTTGACTTTATTTGACTAATATGTTGTTTATTATTTGAGGGCATTTTGGTTATAAGAATGACCCGATTGGTTGACAGAGATATGTATAGATGATTTGATATACACTTTTTATTTGGTTTGATTATTTCTTGATGCATACATATATCTTTTTTGGTTTATGTTTTGTTATCCTTGTGATGGTGAGATAGCAAGATTCTACTATATGATGTGATGACTCTTTGTGACCTATGAGTAGATTGAATTGTATCTTGATATTGATGTATGTGTGAACTATTAGTGATAAGTGATGTTATGGAACATTGAAAATGAATACATGATTATATGATGAAATTCATTATGTTATATGATTTTATTGATGGTTTTTCAAGTGCGACAATGATATGGATTATGTTGAGAACGAAATGAGACAAAAACAAAAATATTGCAGAGAACACAAAAATACAATGAAACCCAGCTTCTATTAGTGAATAAAATAGAAAAACATTGTATAACACAAACTAACAGAATGGGATAGCTTATCTCTGAAGAGAAAGAGATGTTGGTTATGCTTCATCCGCAACAATATTTACATCACACTCCATTGCATGCTTAAAGGGCCTCTTTCACCTCAATTATATATGAGAGAGTGAGACGAGAACAATTCCCATGATGCATGTGGGATAAATTGGTCTAAGTTTATAAAATTCCATAGGCATGTAAAACACTAGGACTTCCCGGGTTGTCACCCATCCCAGTACTACTCTAGCCCAAGCGCACTTAATTATGGAGTTCTAATGGGCTCCAATGCATTAACGTTATGTTGTAGACATGTACATAACACCACTAGGAAACCATTACATGATATCTATAATTAACAATTGGAGATGGAATTACATTCCATTCCCCATCAAAAGGGTGAATATCATTGTTTATCAAAACCATGGGCTCGAAATGTTGATTTAGTGGAAAAGGTGGATGGCCACCGAGATCCACCTGGATCATTCCTCCCTTCTTAGGAAGCAATGGTCCCGAGTGTGTCAAGTTCCCTCTGGAGATGGGGAAACTTCTGTTGAATCTGAACTTTGGTGAGTTGCTTTCCTTGTTGAAGTAGATGTCATGCTTGTACTTTTCATGTAGAAGGATCTCATGAACATGTTAGAGGTGTTGGATCCAATCAATAGATTTGGATGCATGATCTGCCTTGTTCTGAGTGTGGGAGGACTATGTCGGTGATGAAGCAACAAGAAGAGTTATATCAATGGGGGCTAATGGTTGCAACCCCAAACACACTTGAAAAGGGTTTTGGAAAATAGAGCTATGTTGAACATATGGAAGACTCTCATTCTCTTTGTGCTCCTATACAATCTTGTCGACCTGCTTCTTCTAGATAGAAATGTCTTGGGTCAAGGCTATAGTGGTCGCATTAACCTTCTATTCACCATCTGATTTGATTGTGAAGAGGGAAAATTTTGTGTTCTGAGAGATTACTATGTGGCTTTATTTTTTCGAGATCAATGAAGTGGTAGTAGTCGAAGCTACCTCTAGTACCATGTCACTCATAGTCTTTGATACCCATATTTGAGTGTAAGGTATGTAAGATGTTGGTGTAGTCTGACAGCATCTGGTCTCTTTTCTAACGCAAAGTCATCCATCTCATGTACTAGTCATCATAGTTTCTAACAAAGTATAAGTCCTCCTTTATGGCATCTAAAAAGGCCTCCCAAGTGGGTTATCTCTCGAATGGTGTAGATTCATCTCCAGTGTACCTATCCCAGTAACCTTCCCACCAAGTTCTAACATGGGGAAAGGATTTAAGGAGCACGAAGGTGATCTTTTCACTGTCAGAGAAATTTTAAGCAGAGTAATAACCTTCTAGCAGATTCAACCATTTTTCTAGAGCATTTGCATTTATTTGGTTTTCAAATAAGGGGATATCAAAATTGAATTTTACCTTGAAGGATGTCAGGCCTCTGAAATGGATGTTTGTCGAAGATGCTTCGGTCGTCGCCATCGGTAATCTTTGAAGGATATGAGTGAATTTTTCCATCATCTCGTTCCTATGTCACACAAGGGATTCCTCAAGAAAATTCTTGAAAGGATCTCTTGATTCATCATCTCTATGTTCTTCTGCGATAGGAGGTCGCTTGGGCTGGAGAGAGTATTTTTCCTCAAGAAAAATTAGCTTGAGACCCAACTCTTTATACCCTGACCTCATCGGGGACCTGCTTTGAGAAACAAGAAGGAGAAGACTGCTATGATACCATTGATCTATATTATTTTGAGAATGAAATGAGAAAAAAAAATATATCGCAGAGAACATGGAAATATAGTGAAACCCAACTTCTATTAATGAATAAAATAGAAAAACAGTGTAGAACACAAACTGATAGAATGGGGTAGCTTATATTTGAAGAGAAAAATATGTTGGCTACGCTTGATTCACAACAAGCTTTACATCACACTCCATTTCATGTTTAAAAGGCCTACTTCACCTCAATTATATATGAGAGAGTGAGAGGAGAACAATTCCCATGATGCATGTGGGATAAATCAGTCTAAGTTTATAAAATGTCATAGACATGTAAAACACTATGACTTTCTAAGCGGTCACCCATCCCAATACTACTCTAGCCCGAGCACACTTAACCATGGAGTTATAATGGGCTCCAGTGCATTAACACTATGTTGTAGACATGTACATAAGACCAATAGGAAATAATTACATGACATGTGTAATTAACAAATAAAGATGGCATTACATTCCATTCCCCATCAAAAGTGTGAATATCATGGTTTATCAAAACCATAGGCTCGAAATGTTGATTCAGTGGAAAAGGTGGATGGCCACTGAGATCCACCTAGATTAGACAGGAAGAACCACATGTGCATATGAAGTCTAGATTGAGTCAAGGTATGTGGACCCAAGGTGAGGTTGATTTATGTATGATTGATATGTATATGAAAATAGTTATTGTTTATTCATGATTATTAGATAGTGTTGTTTGATTTGTTTATCTCTAGATGTGTGCAAAAATAGGGAAACATTTTCTAATTAATCTTACACATGGGAAAAGGATTGTATGGAGAGATGTGATATCAATACCATTGAGTGAGGGGATCTAGGTTGATTAGTATTTCCTACTAGAACTACCTTTCAAGAAACAGGCTGAAAAACATAATTTCTATGTTTTTTCCTAGAGGTTACACATTTTCATGAGGGTAGGCCACATATTCG
>SNQJ01S0037345.1:77991-88237 GCA_010110895.2 Picea sitchensis
AAAAAGGTTATCTTTTAAATCTCATTAAGGGGATTATGTTATCTTTTAAATCTCATTAAGGGGATTATATATAAGGAGAATTGCTTGTATTTTTTTTTTAGTTTTTTTTTCTTTCTTATATATTTTGAAAATTAATAAAAATATATTTTTGGTGGTGGTTGGGTCCCGATATTGAGATAGTTTTTCTCATCCTATGTTGAAGTGGGACAACTTGTGTTGAATTAGCATTTTTTCTTCTTCAATGGTGACAAGTAAAATTATGTTACCAAAGCTTACTTACATAAACTATTTCTATTGGAGAAAAATAACGCAACCCATATTCATCGCTAAAGATTTATTGATCCAAATTATATTGAGAATGAAATGAAATACAAACAAAACTATAACATAGAACACATAAATATAGTAAAACTCAACTTCTATTAATGAATAAAATAGTAGAATAATGTAGAACACAAACTGGATAGAATGGTGGTAGTTTATGTCTAAAGAGAAAGAGATGTTGAATACACTCATTCGTAGAAATATATCACAAGAGGCCAAAAGAATGGCATTTTAACATAAAGCAAGAACCCTAACGGACCAAAACCCTAACCTTGGGATGTGAAGCACCAAAAGGTTTTTGGGCCTTGAGGTGGTTAGTTGATATACCAACTACTTGGTGGCACAACTTTTGCACACAATTTATGTTTGGGGTGCACAGTATCTCATTGGAAATATATAATTGAGAAGTACAGTTTCCAGCAGGCCTCAAAATCGTCCTAGAAGTTTAGGACCCAAAAATTATAGAAAAAATGACCAATATGGAGAACTGTGATTGACTAGATGGACAACCATGATGAGTCAGTGGAACAGGTGGGTGGATATTGATATCCACTTGAATCAGTCATCTTCCCTTAGGAAGCAATGGTCATCATTTCATTAAGTTCCCTCATGAGATGGGGAAACTTTTGTTGAATTTGAACCTTGGTGAGACACTTACCTTGTTGAAGTAGTTGTCCTGCTTTGACAACCCAATAGAGTTGTATGTTCTACTAATGGATTCCCTTCATTTTGGTGTCCATGATCTGATCCACTGGAGCCTATGAAATGAATTTAGGATTGAGTTTTGTAGGGGGCAATTTCTCAGCCACCTCCGAGGTGTCCAGCAGAAGTGGGAAATATGGTCGAAGCAATGCCACATTAAATACTAGGTGCAAGCCAACGAAAGGAGAAATACTCAATTTGAAATCATTGTCACCCACATCCTTAGTGATGGTGTAAGGCCCATATCAAAGTGGTCTGAGATTCATATGGGAGCTTGTGAGGTGCTCTTTCTACAAATAAAACCACACCTTGCCACCAACCTGAAACTTGTGAGAAACCCGATGTTGGTCGTGTCATTGATAATAATCATTAGACTTACCCAAGATATCATGAACCTATTGTTGGAGGTGTTAGATCCATTCAATGAGTTTGGTTGCTCTGTCAACCTTGGTCTAAACATGGGAGGACTCTGTCGAGGAAGATGGAAGGAGTGGAGCTACATCAATGGGGGGCAATGGTTGGAACCCAAGCACACCTAAAAAAGGATGTGACCAATAGAGTTGTGGAGGGATTTTTTATGGTTATGTTGAACATATGGGAGGCTCTCATTCCATGTACATGGATGCTTGGAGTTGTACATGCACAGGATATGCACAATCATCATCTTGACCACCTCTATTTGTCCATCTATTTGGGGATGAAAGGTAGTCCATTTGGTCAACTTGGTGTCCATCAGAGACCATAGGTTGGACCAAAAGGTGTTGAGGAACCTAGTATCCATATCTAAAATGATGGTCCATGGTAACCCAAAATGAACCCAAACATGCAAAAGAATATTTTAGCAATGCCTTTATTGTGATACTCTTTTTACAAGGTGTCACTATGGCCATCTCATAGAACTGATCACTGACCTCAAAAACACAACTGTGACCATGTTTGGTGGAGGGAAACCATGACATGTAATCCATGCAAATGGAATCTTCGAGATGTTTTTGTGTATGGAGAGGAGTGTATAGCCCATGCTTCTTAATGGATGCCTTAGTGATGGAACAGAAAGTGCATGACTTGATGTATTGGTTGACATCATGTCAAAGCTTAGGTTCATAGAAATAATTATGAAGTATTAATATTGTCTTCTCCACCCCGAAGTACCATGCCACTCAATTATAATGTACCTCCCAAATTAGATTTTCACACTCGCTTGAAGGAACAAAAAGATGGTCAAGATAGTACATGATCACATCCTGAAGGTGGAAGTCTGAAACTTGTTTCTCCACACTCAAGGTCTGATAAGTAGCAGTGACGTCAAAGTCATTGTTGTATAATTGTGGCCACCTAGAGGTCTCATGCCCATAGAATTTAAGAGTTGTGGTGAGGGACACAACCAGGCAATGACTAAGGAAATTAGAAACATGGTTGGTGTTTCCCTTCTTCTACTTAATATTAAGGTGAAATTATTATAGGTATGTGGACTATTTATGATGGTGGTCATTATGTATCTTTCCTTATGTCTACATGAATTATAGAGGCTTGTGATCAGTGTGGATGATAATTTTCTTTCCCATAATGTAATGCTTCCACTATTGGCATGCTTGCACAATGGATTACATATGTTTATCATAAGTGGGATACCCATGAACAACACCAGACAATATTTCACTATGATTGGAAAATGATGTCCCTGTTGAGTGAGGATGACATATAGTTAGAGGAATTTGTCTTGAATGCGAGGACTAGTGTAGAACAAAGGAATTTTTTCATATCCTCATATTCTTTCTACTGTGATTTAGACTAGGAAAAATTGGTTTTATATCCCTCCTTGGTCACTTGACCTAAGGGCCAAGGTATATGAGATCAACCCAACACGAACCTGTGGTACAATTTGGTATGCCCAAGAAGCTATGGAGCTTTGTTAGAGTTATCGGGGCTGGCCAATCATGAATGAATTGGATCTTGGTTGGGTCCACATAAACCCAATGTTCATCCACGATGTATCATAAGTATTGGATTCTCTACATTCCAAATGAGCATTTCTTTAGGTTGGTGCATAACTTGTTTTGTGGCAAGGTCTTTAGGACCTGTAGAATGTCCTATAAGTGCTCTTATAAGGTCCAACTGAAGATGAGGATGTCATCCAAATAAACCACCACAAAATAGTTCATAAATGGCCAAAATATATCATCCATCATCCTCATGAATGTTGTTGGAGCATTATCCAAGACAAAAGGCATGACCAACCACTCAAATAGGCCTTCTTTAGATTTGAAGGTTGTCTTCCATACATCAGTTGATTATGTTAGAACCTGGTGATAGCTTGACTTCAAATTGATCTTTATAAATAACGTAGCACCCTTGAGTTGATCAATAATATATTCTATCTGGGGGATCCAGTATTGGTTATTGTTAGTGATTTTAATCAGGGATCTATAATCAATATAGAGCCACCATGTTCCATCCTTCTTCTGCACCAACACAATTGGGATACCACTGGTGAGTAACTTGGTCGAATGTAACCCTTGTGGATGAACTCATGAATTTGATGCTTTATTTCATCATTCTCCATAAGGAAGACTCTGTATATTGGACCATTGGGAAAGGGAGAACCAGATATCAAATCAATTGGATGTTTGACTTGACAGTGTAGAGGCACCCCTACAGGTGAAGTGGAGAGGTCTATGTACTCCTCTACAATATTTTCCACCTATTTCTATTGTGTAAAGAGATGTTTTGTTGAAGTTGTTTTGGTCAAAATGACCTTTCCTTCCCCTTCTAAAAAAACCATGAAGAGGACAAACTTCACATCCAATGAGATTAATTTTCGACACTATTTTTCCAAGATCAATGAAATTGCAATAGTCGGAACTACCTCGGGTACTCTATAGGGATGACCCCCCAAAGTGATAATGACACTACTGGGTCAGGACTTATAAACAACATGAATTTTCCACAAATAAGGTTGTCCTAAATAAAATCACAAAAATTGAGTGGGGAAACATCACACAATACCTCATCTTTGAAGAGATTGTTGCCATGGAAGGGAGACACTTTTGGTTGATGTAGGGTCTAGAGCCTAGCTCAACCAACAATATTGATGTGGTTGGGGGTATAGTTTGAAGTGTGGCATCATCGAAAACTTCAAACTCTTGATGACACAGCAATCAGGATTATTATAGCTCTCATTGTCAAACAATGAAATTAAGTGGGGTTCCCTTCACCCATTTGTGAATGGAAGAGGTGTTCCCCTTCCCCAATCTCCCTCTAACTTTATAGGGGTTGAATTTTTTATGAGATGGTAGGAATTAGGTTCGCATTGATGATCTTCTTTCAATTATCCTACTTCAAATCAGAGTTTGAATCAGGTGCAGATTGTCTTTTCTTTGGCTTCGATCAATGAAAATTTTGGTGGCATTCATTAGTGTTGTTCGAGTTTTGTGGAACTCTTTGCACCATTTCAGTTTCATCTTCATCTTCCATTACCCTTATTTTCCTGCGACTTGGACTAGTTGTCTTGGTTGGTATTCATTTCTCTATCCCTTTTTATATGAGTTAGGGACACCTTTGTCATACTTCTATTATTGTGGATTTGCAGACACGATCCCTTATTCACTAATTAAAATTTGCTTGATTTTGACAACTTACGTAGATAGTGTATCCCATTGAGGATATGTACATTAAATCCATTTTTGTTTGGATGTGCCTATGTAGGCCATTGTACTAATTTAAAACCAGGTGTTTCTTAGAGTCTCGATACCCATCTTTGAATGTAAGGTATGGAAGATGTTAGTGTACCTTGGAACTATCTAGTCTCTTTCCTGATGCAAACTCATCCATCTTGTATTGTTCATCATGGATTTACGTGAGGGTAGAACTCGCATGGCCGGAATAAACAAGGCCACCCAAGTGGGTCCTATCCTAGATGCCATTGAATCATCTTCACTATGTCTCACCCAGTAACATTCCCACCAATACTTTACATGGGAGGTTGGGAGAACAAAGGGCGGTGGCGATTGTTAAAAAAATTGAATAGAGTAATACCCTTATAATATATTCGGTGTGTATCTAAATCATTTTCATCTATTTGGCCTTTATATAATGGATATCAAAGTTAACTTCTACCTTCAGGGTGTCTCACACACCTCGAAATGAGCTACTTGTTGAAGAGCACCTCACTGTTAGCATTAGTTGAGGATGCGGCTAATTTTATCTCTTGTTACGCTTTATCACGCGAGTGATTCCTTGAGAAACATTTGAAAGGATCTCTGCTTTGTCATCTCTAGTTCTTCTTCATGGGAGGTTCTTGGGCTGGTGAAGAGTGGTCATCCCTAGGTGAAACTAGCTCAAGATGGAAACTCTCTGTCTGTAACCTCGTCAAGGACATGCACCCAGAAATAAAATGGAGAAAATTGTTGAGCACACTTGTTGAGAGGGAGGGGTGAAATATTATGCAGAACTTTGGCTACTTTTCACCTTTCATGAATTAATGATTAATTGAATAAGATATGCATTTCAATTAATTATTCATAGATGTTATAACACAAAATTGTATAAATAATAAATACTTTATTTGTTTATTTAGCTTGAATGAATACATATAAAATCAATCCTTTTATATCTTCAACTTCAACTAAATATGAGGAGATCAACTCAGGATGCAAGACCCTTGAGAAACATTTTGAAAGGATCTCCTGCTTTGTCATCTCTCGTTTCTTCTTCCATGGGAGGTTTCTTGGGCTGGTGAGAGTAGTCATCCCTAAGTGAAACTAGCTCAAGATGAAACTCTCTATACCTTAACCTCATCAAGGACATGCACCCAGAAATAAAATGGAGAAAATTGTTGAAACACACACTGACACTGAGAGGGAGGGGTGAAACAATGTCTGGAACTTTTGGCTACTTTTCACACTTTCATAGATTAACTAAATTAATTGAATAAGATATGCATTTCAATTAATTATTCATAAACGTGTATAACACAAATTGTATAAAGTAGATAAAATATCATTCTTTTATTTATTTAACTTGAATGAATACATATAAAATCAATCCTTTAATATATTCAACTTCAACTCAATATGAGAGATCCAACTCTCGGATACAAGACCCAACTTGTAGTTCTCAAATCCAACTGAGAAATGAGGAATCCAGGCCTCGTAGAAAGACCCAACTTATTGATCTCAGATCCAACTGATATGTGAGGGATCCAATCCTCGTGAAAAGAATCATCTTGTAAATAGGTACCAACCTGATAGAATGAACTTTCATTCATTCCATTATATATATATATATATATATATATCCACCAAGGCACACTCTTCCCTTCATATTCCTTTACTTATATATTCCTCCAAAAGGTGTCACTTTGAAATAATGTGTCCTTTTGGAATGAAACATTACACCCCTTCATTTAATTAACACAAAAGGTTACTTTTATTAATTAATTTTTGTATACCAATTTAGACAGTGATTTTCGTATGAAGCTTCTGGAGTGATGGAAACTAGTTTTAAAATTATACAACATGGGTTTTTTGAAGAATATGCCCAATTAGTCGATACATGATAAATTTCCCTAGAAAGTTTGTGAGGTGGTTGGTACAAGAGGTTCTTTGAAGGAAAATTGCCCATATTTTTCTTTCGTCACCGGATGCCAGATCGACTTCAAAACATATTACCTTTTTGTGAATGTCTAAATCGACCTCCACATATCTCATTTGTTGGTGATTGTTTAAACTCAAATTGTAAACATTTTACTTGATGGTTATATTAAAATCGGTTAGCTCTCAACTACTAGTCACTAAATATTTGACTTGGTCTCACCCTTTTTTGTATTTGCTTCCTCATTTGACCAACAAACATATTTTTGGTCAACTCAACTAGGAGAAATTTCAACTTGCGTATTTCATTTCTAGTCGACCCATATTGTTTTAGCCTCGACCTAACTTGTATTTAAGTTTTATTCGACTTCGACCTTTAGGTTACTTCTTTCTTGGAACGACTCGACTTGGAAGAAAACCAACTTGAGGAATTCGACTTGCGTCGTCTTGAATTTCTTTGGCTGACATGTATTTCCCGACTCAATTTTCCTTCGACTTCAACCTTTAGTTGGTCGACTTGTCTTGAAATCGATCAACTTGTCTTCTCCAACTTCCATCAATCTGCATGCTTGCAGTCGATCGACTTGTCTTCAACTCATCTTGTAGTTGATCGACTTCTAGATATTTTACCTTATTTTTGTTTGAATCAACTCGACTTGTGACTCGATGGTGTCAATGCTTCCTCACCAAACATCCAGCATTGACATTTTGTCTCATATCTCGACTCTTCTTCAATTGATATTTTCTGAATCACTTATTAACTTCTTTATTTGTGATTTGTATGGATCCATATTGGATTATTCATTTACCCTTTTTATCTGGAAATTTTCTTCATATTTTATTCTTTTGTGCATGGATGTTAATGACACAATATCAACCTTATACAATATAGGATGAGTGTATCAATCTCATACAATATATTAGTCAATATTATCTTTCTACTGACATTCAAGTCACCTTCATAAGATTATGTCCAATATTGACAATGCTTGACATTCAAGTCACCTTCATAGCTTTATGTCCAATATTGACAATGCTTGACATTCAAGTCACCTTCATAACATTATGTCCAATATGCATAACATTATGTCCAATATTGACAATGCTTGACATTCAAGTCACCTTCATAACAATATGTCCAATATTGACAATGTTTCTCAAACCAATCAATCAATGATACTTCACGTATTTATCAAGGTTGACTTCAATGACAACCAAATTGCCAACAATATCCTCCTTCGTTATTGATGGCAACCTTAGTAAAACAATCTTACGTCCCTTGAGAAATGTATTATGTATTTTGAGTCCTTTGAGCTGACTTTGTTTTACTCGTTATCTCTCCCCCTTTGACAACAATGAAAAAGGGACTATTTCTCTTCACCCCCTGAGGTTATTCTCCCTCTGTTTTTGTCCTATTTATTTTGGTCTTTGTTTTTATTTTTTATCTCTCCTCTTTTGACATCAATGACAAAGAAAAAAAACTTTTATTGTTTTTCTCCCCGTGTGAATGTGTCAGTTGGTATCTCAATCTCTTGGGATTTTTGTCTTCAAATAGGGTTTTAATGTCTTCTCCTTTGTCATAAAGGACAAGGGTGTGAATCTTATTGATCTTCTTGATCTATTTCTTCTTTTTCTTGATATTCTTTAGTTCTTTGATTCCAAAATATATGTAATGTTCTTTCATACAATTAATAACTTTGTTATGTTGATACTCTTTCTTTATATATTTTGAACTCCTTTTGTTTCTTTCTTCTTTAGATATTATTTTTTTTATTCATCACATTATTCTACAGACTGATTTGTTTTTGAGATTTCATCATCATCACCATTGTTTTGTGCACTATAATCTTCTTCATATTCTTCTTTAGAAATTCTTCTTCCTTGAGCTTGTTCCTCTTCATATGAAAAGCTTTGAAATTTACATTCCTTATTAGGAGTTTCATCCATCAGATTATTGTTATCAATTTCTTCATTTTCAGGTGAAAGATATTCATCATCTTTCTTGCTTTATGCTTCAGATTTTATTCTCCATATCTTTCCATAAGGCACTTTGTTTGATGAAATTTTATTTTCTACATTTGTCCTTTGAGATTTATCCTCTCTTCTTTTCTTCCAAAGTTCATTAGATTTCCTTCTTGTATGGATTATTTTTTATGGGTTGTCTTATTGATTTCATGTAGACTTGGGATTTGTACTCAAACTTATCACAGTTGTAGCGTCTCAGGGTATGACAAAACTTTGTTGTGTTCCCAACATAATTGCATCTCCAACATCTCATTAAGTTATTGGACCTTCCTGAATTTTTCTTTTCAGGACTCTTGCATTTCAATTCTTTGTGATCAAAGTTTTTACAAGAAAAGAAATAATATTTAAAGGTTTTTCCATACTCGAGTCTGTTGTGACATTAAAAATCTACCTTTTGATATGTTTATTTTTTTTTACTTTTATAGCTTCCTCCTTTAACAAAGTTCATGGTTTGTATTTGGTTTGTGATTGCACTTTTTCCTTTTGAGGAGGATAATACTTTCTCATGTTTGTGAATGGTGTTCCACTTGCCACATTATTCTTTCTTATTGTACCCAAGACCAATTTTGTCATCCGTTGGTCTTTGATTGTTCCAGATCTTATCCAGGATGGTTGAGTTGTTCTGGAATTTGACAGTTGCTTTTGTCTTTTCATTCTTCTTTTTGAAGTTGATAACTTCCAATTCCAACATGTGAAATGTTTCTTCCTTTTAAGTCAACTGGATCTTCACTCTTCTTCTATTTCCTTAGCTTCTTAAAGTTGAGTCTTTAGACTGATGATTATTTCTTCTATCTCATCCAAGACTTTTGTGCATTTATTGGTTTTGTCATGTGTCTTCAACTTTTCTATTTATTTTGTTAGATCAACAACTTCAGTATTCAATCTTTTGATTTCTTCCTTGTCTTCTAGTTGAATCTTTTTGAGTTTGATGATTTTCAATTAAACCGTGTGGCACGATTCTTCCTTTTTAGTCAACTAGCTCTTCATGGTTTCTTCACTTTCCTTAGCTTCTTCAAGTTGAGTCTTTAGATTGTTGACCATTTCTTTTGTTTCTTCTAATTCTTCTATGAATTTTTGAGTTTGTCATATGCTTTCAAATTGTTCATTTATTTTGTTAGATCAACCACTTCAGTGTTTAATCTTTTGATCTCTTCTTCTTTGTCTTCTAGCTAAATCTTGTTTTCTTTCTCTTCATGGTTGTTAGGTTGATCTAACTATTGCAGTAGCAAGATATGTTTCTTTTGAAGTTTCTCCAACTCTTCTAGAGTGCACATAGTTGTGTATTTGAGATTTCCAAGTGCCTCCACAAGAACTTCAATATATATACCATTTCCTAGTTCCATACGAATCTCTTCTAATGCAACTATAACATCAATCTTAAGATTCAGTATTTTTTCTTCCGTGATTACCGAGGTATGCATCAATTCCATGATGGAGTTGTCTTCTTCACTGATGACTAGCGATTGCATCAATTCCTTGTTTAATTTTTCTTCTTTATTGATGACTAGGGATTGCATCAATTCCTTGTTTGAGTTGTCTTATTTAGTGATTACTGGGTATTGCATCAATTCCTTGATGGTATTTTCTTCTTTTTCTTTGTTTTG